>JARJEC010078280.1:0-11008 GCA_030264575.1 Tachinus sp. AB-2021 | reverse complement strand
TTTGGCTTCTGGGTCCAAAAGGTTAGATATGTCACTGAAATCGACTATATTGGTTTCCTAACAATAAGTTGTAACAGCAAATACAAGAATTGATCATTTTGCATATAATCTAAGCAATTGTCTTTTTGGCACAACTTTGGCACAACAACAACTTTTTCTTATTTAAACAAAACAAAGTAATTATTTTGAAAATCAAATTATTACTTGTGTAATTAATATTGGAATTATTAAAAACAATTATATATCCATAGTATTTTCAACATTTTCACCGATTGTCTATATTTATTTAAAGACAAATAATTTTACTGTTAATATTACAAATGTAAATACTATTTGAATAAACCATTAATACTTTATGTTAATCTCGTAGCAAGAAAGTTAATTAAGAGGGGTTTTTATACGAACTTCGAACTTCAATACCAGATATGTCGTAACGTGTGCCAATTTGTAAAAGATAGTAGTAGTATAGACTAATAAATTGAATGTCGTTACATTTATTATCTTTTCCATTTTGCACTACCAAAATAAAATTAAAATATAAATAATTAATATCTGTATTATCAAGAAAAATATAACTAAATGTTGCTATGCTACAAAATAAAAAGCAATATTAATGTTTGTTAGCAAGAAAAATGTATTACTAACATATTAACATACATAAACACGGTTAAGAATAGTTTTTTTAATGTGCAAAAAAAATTTCAATCAAAAATCTAAATTCTTTCATTAATATTGGCAACGCCGACGCAAAGCAATAAAATCCGTTCTACAATATCTGTGTTCCGCAAAACCAGGGTCATTTTTGAGATTAAATGGTATAAATGTAACTAAAATTTGGAAACATCATTTATAATAAATATGTCTAGCCTTGACCTATCGTCATTATATTAGTTATGTGATTAAGTTCATTAAAAAAAGTCATTACTGATTGTAATTATCAGATTTAATTATTTTATTATAATTTATTAAAGGTTGGACAAATAATTTTGGTTTTAAACTAAATTACATTAATCATCGGTACAGCATTTAATAATAAACAATAGCTTTTATTTTTTTCTATACAATACAAGTTCATGTTCCAATGCAATTACTTTGATTATTTCCAATACTCTTTGATGAAATAAATCATTATCTTACATTATAATATGCTTTAAAAACGAATATTTTTAGTACCTAATTTTAAAATATTTTCCTGTTAAAAGTATATATAAGTAATTAGTATTGAGCAGCAAAAGATATGTTCATTTAAATTTTTGATTTATAGCATTGTAATTTTAAAATTTAACAATAAATAGAATAATAAAATGTCTCTGTTTTTTAATAACACAAAGTCGTTACAGTCGCACAATATAACTTACTAGCAAATTTATTTTAAAAAGGTAATTTTAAATAATGTCTAAAATAAATGATTATTTCATGTTTACTACAAATAGGTAGTATTTGCTATCTTAGCAGAAATATTAAAATATTTTCGATTATATTTGCTGAATTAATTCTGAATGGAAACCAATAACATCAAATTATCATACAGTCGTGATATTATTTACTTAATTGACAATTTATTAAGTGAACAAAATTAAGTAAATAATAGCTTTTTATATAAAAATCTATATTGTCCATTTTTATATTTTTAGACTTAGACATATTAAACACGACTAATTTTCAATCACAAATATTAAAATCAAGCAAATTATTGAATAATATTAGATATAACCTTATAGTGTAAATTTATTGTTAAATATTTATAATAATTTATAAATTAAATCATCAAAACAAATCATTGGCAGTGCACTCTTATATAAAATAGTAAAAAGTATAAACTTACCATTTCATGAAATACAATAGGAAATATTAAATATCCTCGTACGTTGAATTGACCATCACAGTGCAGCAGGAACATCCACTCAGAACGCACGTGTTTTGCACTAAACGTCATACAGGATTAAAGCTATCTTAGCATGCGCGCATGTTTGGCATTAATCCGAGATTGTTGCTACTATTACCCGATTATAACCAGACTGGATACTTTTCTCCAATTATACACTCTCAGACTGATAACTTTTCTTTTGTTGTCTGTCCTTTTCTATCTATCTTCGGGTCAACTTTGTAGTAAAATCAAGGTTCTTAAAAGCGGGTCAAAATGTTTACATACTTCACTACTCTATAATATATCAGTTGGCTCATTGCCCTCGCTTAACTCAAAAGCCATGATATATACGCATGGCCAAAAATTGCCTTCCTATTTGGCATCCAAGCCAACAATTCTACAAAAATACATTTATAAATATTATTAATTTATTTTAAAAGTGTTTGGGTGCGTCGGCTATATTTAGTTATTACTACGTAGTAACAACCAAAAGCTTTTAAGGAATTTAAAATGTGTATTGTTTGCTTTCCATTTCATTATAAATAAAACGGCTTAATGTACTAGTTTTTTTTAATTTATTTAATTAGTAATACATCACCTTTCTGCAGTACATAGATAACTAACCAAGCAGAATAAGAATGACTACCACTACTGGTAAATCCTGGCGTACGTTCTATTTTTCCATTTGATCTATAAATTTTTTTAGAATTACGAATAATTTATAAAAAATAAATCTATTATTAAGATCGTTTATTTACATTCTGATTAATATAAAAACCTACTTATTATTTTAAACACATGTGACCTACAAAAAGGCTATTTTCAGTTTACCTCGGGCTAATTGCAAAGAGAAAAAAATATTATTAAAAAAAAAATCAAAAGATTCAATTTTATCGGGTAATCTATATTATCATACAAAAGAAACTTTCGTTTATTTACTTTTTAAAGATAATTTCTTTCAAAATGTTGGCCATAACTGTAGCAAAAAGTTCTAATTTTCAATATCAAGCGCTAGTTTTGTAGTAAGCAATAAGGTGAATATTAATATATAGTCGTCAAGTAATACTAGCATATCTCTAGTATCCAATTGCCAAAGCCAATTGGTCCCCTCAATTACCAACCCCCAATTGCCAGCCGCCATCTTGCCTACTTCAAATGGATCATGCCCTGTTGTGCATCCAACCTATTTAGCAACGGCGAGTTGTGCATCATAAAAGTAAGAGTGGGCAGAATAAAAAATAATGTTAGATCTCCTATGTAAACCTCATGAGATTTTGTCATAGAACCGGCCTAGCTTATTTACTACTTTCATAAAATTATAATAAGACATATGCGCTGAAATTGGAACGTGCCATTAAACATAATTTGATGCTATTCCTAAGCCCAATTTACTATCGCTTTGTCCCATTCTAATCTGCGGGTATGGTAAAGTGCAGTAGAAAGAAAAATTAAAAACGGACTGCATTGTACAGTCCGTACAATGCAGTCCTTAAGATTTTATGTGTATTCTGCACTTTCTATCCAATCTATTGCAATTGAATTTTACACTAAAATCTTTCCATTTTTTCCCTGCTAACTTAATTATTTTAGAAAAAAATTGTCCAAATAAAAGATTTTTTGCATAAAATTTTGCATAAAGATCTTTAAATCAAATAAATTTTACATTATTTATAACGGCAGATTTATATATAAAAATATCATGGAACTGCTTGTGTTATATTGCAAATGACTAATTTGGTATACTACTTTAATGTGTCTGCCAATCTCTTTGATTGATATTTTAAAACTGGCGTATCAGCAATGATTGGGAGACTCTAAATCTTCTGATAAAACAATCTAGAAATTTTCCAATAAGTCTGTTCACATCTACATTTTATCTGACAGTTTTGGAGAGTACGATCCAATCACGTAGGAAAAAAATATGCTTGCCATACCTGGAAAAACATATCTAAAGTAAAAATGTCTACATTGTTTTTGGTATCCGAGTATTAGAATATCTGTTTAGAAAACCAATATAATTTACAGGCAATTAGTACCACAACGCCAATCTGGGCATATAATAAAAAAATATTAATCAAAAAAAGTTTAAAATCAATTATCCACGTTTACGTTGGTGCTACTAGCGCAACGGCAACAATCAAACGTAGGCATTTGCTTTTAATTTTCATAAATGCTCATCAGTGCACTTTAGTAATAATAAATTTGTTCGAGATTATATTGTTAGTTAAGCTTAAATGTATTAGCTTATACCAAACTATTTTGATAAGATATAGAAACATAAGTAAAAAGGTAATTTTAATGTAGATGCATATTCTTAAACATTGTCTACAATATTGCAAAATGCAATAATTTACATTTTTTAAAATTTCTTATCGTTAGTTTAAAAGGTTCATTTTGATTCATTTGAATGCAAAAAGAACATTGAATTAGGTCAAAGTTTTTTAAAATAAGATTGTATGTGTGTTACAGATGTTGATTAGTATTATAAAACGGAAGCAATGAAATATGCAATTAAATGTATTGCGCAATTCATTTAATGTGTCATACTGTATTAAACTGTAACAAATGAATGCAGCAGAGTATATGTATAGTAAAATATTCTATGATGATACTTACGTAGATCCTATTTTGTCTAAAGTATGCAATATCTTTATCGGACCGTTATAAATCACTCTGTCTGGTTTATCTTAACACTTTCTGGCCATGGATATATCTAGTGGTCACTAAACTTTACTTGATTAGATCCGCTTTAATCTACTAATGTTAACTGAATTTAAGAATATATAATTATGTTCATTTTGATATACATAAGTGCATATTTATTTAGAACGCAAATTTAATTTATTCCGATTGGGCAACGCCAGCAGTCCAAAGTCAAAATTATTTATGAGTATACATTTTATATAAAAAAAATTAAGTTGTTTTTTTATATATGTTATTTCGAATATATCTTATTAAGTATGAATGAGTACAAATGCATTTTGAATCAGAAAAATTTCTCGTTCTTTTTCTTCTTAATATTTACAGAAAACAAGTAAAATACGGCATAAGTCACGTTAGAACCAAAAGGATATTTTTACAAATTATTTTCGGGATTTAAAATGCAAGCATCGTACTATTAGTATTTGTATTGGTTAGATTATGCCTAATTTTCTATATCGAGGTCGTGTTTATGTACTATTTAGGTGTGTGTTAAGGGTCTGTTACTACAAATTTGCCACTGATGGTGAATGGTACTAATCAATGGTTACCCCAAGTTCTAACAGTGCTATCGCTTTATCGAAGTTTTTAATTGGTTTAAAATTTTGTTCCAATTAACTACATGTTCCAAATTAGTTCAAGCACCGAGGTTTTTGTTTTAACATTTTACTGGCCTTTTGTAAACTAGTTCATAATTAGTCCAGTAAAAATAAATATCATATATTTTGGTTATATTTGATTGAAAAAACCAATGAAAGCCATACACTTTTTTACAGTTGCAATTTAGAAATAATAACACTTAATTAATCATTACCACATTAATCTCGAGTATAAAAGTTTACGACCGTACAATACAATTGCATGCGTGCACATTTTATGTGTACTTATATATTATAGACAAAACAAAAGAAATGAATATCAGGATAATAAAATTCTAAATATATAAGCAATTAAAACAAATCAGTTATTAAGAAAATTGATAGAATCGACTGTTACTATGTGGCAATTCATAATACAAAATTAGAAATAAAACTACTATGTTTTTATATCACAATATAATACATAAAAAAAGTTGCCGCCTGTACTATATGATGGTGCATTTTAACAAATAAAACAACTGTTTATATATCTTACCACAAAAAAATATTTGTTTATATCACCATATTATGATGACGAGGTAATTGGTCGAAACTAATCACGGTTTAAAAAATGTTGTAATAAGATATATAAAAAATTGTAAATATTTGTTGCAATAAAATACTATAGGGGTAAGTAGAACCAGTACTACAGGAGTAAGTGAGTGACATCTACCACAAATAATTTTTTGTCAGTAAATAAGTATTTCCTGTTATTTTTACTTATTATAGAAATAATACGTTCTTATAAGCAAAAATGCCGCCTCCTTCATATAGGTCTTAAAATTTAAAAAATATTATAACATCTACAAGAAATGAAGAATTAACAGTATACCTTATCACAAAACATTACAAAATCCCAAGATCAACACTTTTTAAACATATTAAGGGGCAAAGAGTAATGTTAAGCCAATCACAAAACTGACCTATAATTCTTCGTCTAGAAAATTAGATTAAAATTGCTGAGGGTCTGAAGGGACAATACTTCAACATGTACACAAAAATAATCCACATGTGTCTTTCTACGACAATGTACTTCGGGATGATTTTTATATGTTTTAAAAAACTTACAAATCAAAACGTAAAAGTTGCCAGAAAAAAAAGTATAAAACCATTTGTGATTTATGAATACTTTACAGTTCTCAAAGAAATGTTACTCCAACAATGATTTAGAACTTAGACAAAACTCGTTATGCTTGTATCTCTCCCAAGTTAAGGTGCTTGCAACAGAATCTGACAGAGCAACCAGTTATCCATATAAAGAGAACAAATCCGACCAATTTAAAGGATTGCCTGCAACAACAAAATTAGTTGGAAGTTATAATAAAAACTTTCAAAAATGACTTTACAAGAAATTTTCTTCAAAATATTCATGCTACTAGGCCAGTTATTTTGTTTTCCACATTGCTTTACCATAGAATCATAGAATAAAAAGAATGAATGAATTGTAATATTAAAATGACCACCATATACCAGTAATACTTTGCAGCCACTAGTGTTTTCTCTCTTATTCCCATAAAATTTAAGCGAGATAAAAAGTTATAATTTAAATGAGATAAAAAGTTAGTTAACTGACAGAGATGCAATAATTGCCAAAACCAATTTTTGGAAAATTTTGGACCACCATTTGGAAAAATCTTAAGCAAGAAGTACCCAAACAAATTGAAAAAAGTTTAATTTTAATCTTTTTCTAATGAAGTCGTTATACAAGCAGCAGAAACGTAGCATAGGTGGTCAACTTATTTAGAACTTCAAAAACTTCTAAGCTTTTGAGAAAATTCCTCTCCATTATCACAAACACAAACAAAATTATTCAAAACGTTATTATTACAACAAATCTGTTCAGCAGATGTAGAGGATTATATCTGCCAAATTTATTAAAAATTACCAAATATGGGAGAAAATAAAAATTTAGTTAAAAGTATAAACAAACAAAAGAATACAAACGTACTTGCATGATGATAAAGAACAAGTTAATTTTATGAACTCATGAAATCCAAGAAAAACAGAAAAAAGTTTTTCCAAATTAGATAAGCAATAAAATTTGAATTATGTTACTGCTTTTTATATATATTAATTTCATTTGAAGATTAAAACTAAATGATTGGCTTTATCTCAAAAATTAAACAAAGTTATAATATACTCTTCCACAATTTAATTTGTAGACACAATAATTGTTGAGAATCTGCTTTAGTGCTTTAGCACTGACAGACAGAGAACTCAACGTTTTGCTAAGTTGTTTAAAGCAAATAATAAAACTTTAGATGCATACAGCAAAGCTTGCTCGGAGACAAAACCAGATTATTCAGCAATATAATAATAATATATTTAAATAAACAAAAAATGCATTTTCGTTAAGAGAGATGAAAAGCTAACAGACATTATAATTTGCAAATTATCAATATAAAACAATTCCATAAATTATTACGTATCTTGCCAAATACAAAATAATCTTGATTATTTTGGTTTACAATCAATCCGTTACATTAAAAATTACGTCTAAAGAATCAATTATATATTGTAATGCAAGGGTATATTAATACAAATTAGTATTAAAGTCAAGGACCTATTTGTTTAAAAACATGTTAATATATTGATAAGAAACCAGGATGAACTGAGTAAATAAGTCGTTATAAAAATATTTGTTTATCAGTATTAATTATTACGAAAATAATGAGCATTCTTATATGAAACCAGATAAATAATTAAAATATATTGGTAATGAATCATCTCCAGCGGGTTTCAATATGTTTTTACATTATATTGTTAATTATTCACACAACAGAAAATGTTTCATTAAATCATATTTTTTCATTATTAAAAATGAGTAATTCATAAATTTGCGATAGTGAGCACTAATTTATATTAAATTTAATTTGATAGTAAAGGAAATACAATTGCTTTGTTTTGATCGATTAAATGCGATACCTCATCGGATGTAACAAAATAGACCACAATGTCGATCAGTAAATATATAAATTCATAATTTAGTTTACAATTTCCTTGGCATATAAATGAAAAAATTTAATCTGTAATATAATACTAATGAAGGTTTTAATTTAGAGAAGACACTTTCCTGCTTCCTACTCGGGTGTCGTGTCTTGTAATAAATAACAAAATCTGCATTTATTAACAATATTTGCATATACGAGAAAATGATTCCTGTTTTCATTTTATTACACATTTGCATAAATCAAATTTATAATGTATAATTCTATAAGCAAATGGGAATTTTATATTAATTGAAATAATTATTTCAGTACTAATTAAAAATTATTAATTAAGTATTTAAAGTTATAAATATTAAAAAGGGCAGTCACAGTAAATCAAAATACACCAAACGTAGACATTAATGTGAAAGAGTTTTATTTATTAAAAAAAAAGATTAAAGAAACATGGTAAAAATACCATTTTTATAAATGTCTATGCAGTCGTGTCATAAATGCAATGTAAAAAAATATTATAAATATTAACACAACATAAAAAAATTATATACAGTGCGATTTTTTATCATGCACCTAGAGATTTACATAGTAAAAATTTAATATTATTATACATACTGAAGCAAAGTAATGAGAAATTTTAAACAGACTGTAAAAAATGCGAATAATTTTATTTTTTTAAATTGTATTTTTGCCACCTTAATTTACAAATTTAAATAAGCAAATTTAAACTTATTTACACTTTACGAAGCATTCCCAGTGAGATTTGAATCCTTTCTGTCGGATCCTTTCTTTTATTGCTTGAACTGTAGTGCGATTCTGATACTGACAGTCACTATACTCTTCAAATAACCACACTAGAAAAAGTCACAGATTAGGTCCAGTGTACTAAGTAAGTTGTGAAGTAAAAAAGTTTTTACATCTCTCTGAATTCACTAACACATCATTACCTTGATTATATATCTTTTTTTTTTAAGATCTATCATCCATGATGACATAGTATCTCTTGCAAAATAGAGAGGTTGTATCTGGTTAATGAAATAGAAAATATGATGTTATGCTTGTTAACTTAACCAGATAAATGGATAAAAAACTAGTCACTCGTCCATAAAATATTTACAATGTGCATTAGCATTAATTAAATTCACCGTTAGTCTGATGTAATCTGTTTTTTTAAGAGATTAGATAATTTTGATCTTCTAAGTATACCTGTCAATTTGAATTAAATTGAAAAGCACATCATGTTTTCAAGAAAAAACCGGAGCTTTAGTGAACGATTTTGTTTCATTGTTACTGAATGCTAACGTGACAAGAAAGAAAGGAAGATCAACGTTACGACCCATTGAAAAGATGAAAGCAATAGCAAAGAAGCAAATATTGGTCCGCAAAGAAAGAGGTAACATTGCGCCATAATAGCATTGGATTATATAAAACGCTTTTAACAGTATATTCTGCTAAGCAATTATAGAAGCAGCGAAGAAAAGGAAGCTAACAAACAACCAATCAATATAATATGGAATTATCTACAAAATAAATAATGTGGCTATTGTAGCTTGGAATACTAACATAGAAATACAAAATAAAACGTTGGAGTTGACAATTGATATAATAAACACTTAGATGAAAACCAAGGGGCCAGAATGAGGACCGAAAAAACGGAAGCAGCTTGGCTAGCAAGAGAAACAACCGATCCAGGGACCGGAAAAAAACAATAATAATTGTTGGAAAGAAAATCAAATACCTCAAAGTGACCCACGACCAAAGTAAAGAGAAAATAGGTCAAGGAAGCAATAAGGAAAAAATGGAAATAAAACTCATGAGACTACTTATCAAAATTAAGTGATTCCAAATAAATTGAAGTCTTTTATAATTATTTAATCTAATCGAATAATCTGTTACAATACTAGGAAAGACACTAGATATAGTCTAGTGTTTTTATCAATGTCAATTTAATTAAATATTAACTTAACTACAAACGTTTCGGTTTCGAGCGAAATTAGAAGAATAGCCGAATATTCGGTTACGATTTTGGTTTCGGCTGAAAATCGAATTTCGGTCGGACACTAGAAAAAATTAAAATTTTTGATAATATGGTGCTACTCTTGTTAATTGTCACGGAAATATCTTTAAGCACTTTGTATTAAGGTTTAATTAAGCGCGCACTACTCCCATGTTTCAGCCGTAAAGGCAGACTATCCGCAAACTGAAATGGTCATTTAGTTGAGATTTTTGTGCTCTGCAGATGCTTATCTCATCTATAGTGATTGACTAAAAGTTTCGGTTTCGGTTACGGTTTTTGCTAGTTTCAGCCAAAACTACTTCTTCAAAAGACTATCCATGTTATTACTATTAGAACTTTGACAATAAATCAAAAATCTACTTTTTATTGTTTTTAAAAATGTTGTTTAAAGTGATTTATTTCAATCTTATTCTGTTATTATCTGATTCTAATTTTAGGAGGCAATTTTTTTTCATTTAAAAAAATTTTAATTTTTTCTTTTTGTTTCCAAATAATTTTGTTTGTAGTAAAAGGCTTTGCAAATTTTCGCCTGTTTAATCGTGTTCTGATAGACAACCAAAGACTTAAATATTAATAGAAGTTTTAGTTTTTCCGGTTACTTTCTAAATAATTTTATACCTGCATTAGATTCTAAAAATGAAGTGATTCCTGATAAATGGAAGCCTTTTATAATTATTTAATCTAGTCTAATAGTCTGTTACAAAACTAGGAAAAATACTAGATATACTCTGGTGTTTTTATCAATATAAATTTATTTATATATATATATATATATATATATATATATATATATATATATATATATATATTAACTTAATTACAAACGTTTCGGTTTTGGCCGAAA
>JARJEC010078233.1:5000-16842 GCA_030264575.1 Tachinus sp. AB-2021 | reverse complement strand
GAAGCGTCGACGAAAGCGCTGCTGCACAACAATAACGGACTCGCCGGATTTTAAATACTCCTCAACTGCGAACGCGCGATGTTCTCTTGTCCAGATAACCATTGTGACTAACAAACGGTAAGCTTGCCTGAATTGAACAATGTCAACCGCGGCTCTCTACTCCCACCCGTTCGCGTGTACTAGTCGCTCTAAAAACGCCCGCACATTATGCCCCACCTTGTAGTATAGAGCCTCTGTTTTATAACATCCTATGAACGAATGTAAGTGAAATATGTGTAGAGTGGTGAATTAACATCTATTATTCCTTTTCATTGGTTATTGTTCATCATCTTCATCAATTAACACCACAAGATTTCTTAAAAATATGTTTAATCCATCACGCAGTTTGATCGAGCATCACTACAATTCAAGCCATACGATTTTCTATATGATCTCCAGTACAAATTATCGTAACATGTATAGGGCCCTTAACACATAACTGCTATATTGTCCAGTTTCACCAATTCATTTAATTTTAATTTCGGTGGAAAATCAAGCTTTAACTTGAACTTAACACATTTCTTCCTATATTATATGAATGTAATGTGATTTTTATTATACAAATATAGATTATTATCTTTATACTTAATAATTTGCTATATTTACTACATTGCTATATTATTCCAAACATTAAATAAACCTAAACATAACCTACACTTGATATTAGCAAATAACAGAACCATAGCCATATTCCAGAACAAAACATAACAGAGTGCAGAATCTGCGAAACGGCGCTCGTGCGCATATCTATTACAGGCTTAATAATATTAATTTTTAATAAACCTGACCATAAATAAACAACCTATTCACTTCATCATTACGTATTAAAAGTTAAAAAAGAGGAAAAAGCTAGCACTGTAAGTTAGTCGTGTTCGATTTAAAATGACAGGTTATTAAGGTTATTTTAAAAGCAACTGTGACAGTGACAGTTCACAATAAAATTGATCAAGTGGATTTTGTTTATCGCATTTAAATAGTTCTAAATTGAACACCACTTTACTGATTTTCTCCTATATACTTCTCGATGCTCCATACTGACGTATCTGAAGCGGACGAGTAACCATGGGGAGCACAGAACATTCAATATATAGAACGGCAACTTCACACGATTTCTGAATCCATGTTTTACGCCGTCTGTTATAGATGGACGCAAACTAATATGAAGAGGGAAATTCCAAAATATTTATAATTGTAAATTTATTTTATTTTACAAAACAATTTTATGTAATTGTTTATTATTTTATTCTTTAAACTGTAGAAATAAAAAATTTAATCCATCCATAAATTAAAAAATTTAGAAATAAATATATACAATATATTTTTTACGAACTTTATATTCATAATTTATACTACTAACCTAATAAAATATGTTACAATAAAATCTATTACAAATAAAATTATGATAATTATTCTGTAAACTTGAAAACGAAACTTATCTATAATATAAATACTAAGGATAATCTATAAACATGAAGAATATGGCGTTACCATAAATTAAAATTAGTCAACATTCGCAAATAAAGTTGATAAAGCAATGTATGAACAACTTAGATGCCAATGAAAAGAACAACTACAGTGTTATCGAATATAAACAAACACCAATAAACACTGACTGTCAGCTATCTGTCATAGCGACCACCCTCGTCCTCACGGCACCAACTGAACAAAACCGCCAATAGCGCCTCTGCATGACACGGGCGCAAAGTAATCGGCCAATAACAAAAGAGTTCTCGTATCCTGGAGTGCACTCTGATGGTAGAATTGATACCATAGGAAAATTTTACTTTTGAACAACCCATAGTTATAACAACTTATAGTCTAAGTTATCAACGATAACAACTTTGACGCCATCCACCATATTGAACATAACCTTTATTTGTCATCATAGCTATCATTCTTATTAGGCATAGCTAATTTTTTTTGTATGTTGGTTAATAAAATAGTAAAGTGCAGTGGACCTAAATGTGATGTCACATGAAAATAGACGTAATTTTAAATTACTCATATTTTCTAAGGATAATAAATAAGAATATAAATAACATCTATAATTTTATTTTATGGTTTCGGTTAAGTATAGGATCATTAAAAATGATGAATTGGCTTAACATATGCATACTATTGCATACAATTGGATTTTATTTTATTACTTTAAACATTGTAGAATTGAAATTAAATTTATATTATTTATTAGTAAAAGATTTATTTTTTAATATATTTATTTTTAGTAGGTTTTAGAATGCAATTAATGTTGATTATTATAATTTAACTGTTAAGCAGCTCAATAATCGTTACATCTATGACTGGCATTTCTCTGATGAAAACAGGTTTCCAGATTTCGAAGAACAGCAGCAATCTTAAGAAAAATGTGGAATTTAGAGCTCCGATATGTGTTTACTGGAGTTTATTATGAAGAGCGTTTTAAGCTTTTCTTTACAAATTGAGGAATATTGTATGTCCGCTCCTCCTATTATTTTTTATTTTATATGTATTGCAAAGATATTTATTAATATTTTTTGTATGTTTCAGCTACAATCGTGGGTAATTATTTTCATGTTATTTGCATGTTTCTTTTAATCCTATAGCGTCAGCGTAATTCTCAAATTATATAAGTCCAAAAGAAAAGAAACAAAACGCTACCTGTTGCTTATGGTACCATGTGACTTATGTGAAATTTTTTTATCGTTTTTGTAATAGTATTTTTTAAGTTACACAAATTTGCCAGCAGAAAGTTTTAAATGTGCACTACCCGGTGGTTTAAAAATCTCAATTTAGTCAAAACTAGATTTATGTGATTTGAGAATTACGCTGACAATATATTATGTTTCAGGCCAGGGTTATTATAATGATTTAGCTTTTTTATATACTAATTTATGTCATTTGTAAAATAGTTTCATACGTTATAATGTTTTTTTTAATTAATTACAACAGACATTTTTATTTAATTTTTGTATATTTAAATTTTTACGTTTTATGTTCTCTTATATTATTAATATATATTTAGAAGATATATTGTATATTGTTTGCAAATTAATGTTTCATACTGCATTTTTTTATTATTAACCAATAAATTTGTTTATTGTACGATGATACATTGAATAATAAAATTTGTAGGTATATATAATATATTATTAATTTCCACTTTAATATAATTTTCTGTGTTCATTATTTGTGTAAACTTGAGATTTTGAATGCTGAATGAGGTGTGTGTTGCTTGATTGCTGTTTTTCGTGTTCAACTAATGAGGTTGAATAATATCACTATTGTTAGTTGGTATTTATTCTGCTTAAAGCCGTAAATGTAAGACTTGCTTGGTTTATGTTCATTCAGCAACTGCCAGTTAATGCCGGGCGGCACGACACAAGATTGCCGGTGGAACATTTACACGGTTGCCAAGTGCCTGAACATATGGTCCCGGCCTTGAAAGGGGCTTTCAAAAAACAAGAAAAGCAATATACGTTGAAATGGTATTACAAATTAATAACATAAATTTATACAATATGTAAAACATTAACTTAACAATAAATGGTTATAAAGTATAACAGTTGAATAAAAGTCTTAAAATTTGCACTTAATCGTTATTAAAACTGAGTTTATAGGCAATGGAAATACCATTGCATCCGCACGTTTGTATATTCCCTTTGCGGTTTTCACATTCACTACCCGCATTGTTCCATCACTTCCAGGAAACACTTCAGCAATGCGTCCAATTTGCCAACTGAGAGATGGCAAGTTGTCCGACTTAAGTAGAACCATCCATTTCGTCCGTTGTGGAAGTGTGTGTAGATATTCAGTCTGCCAACGGGACCAAAAGTGTTGAAATAGTTGTTGCACTCTTTCAAAGTCCGAAAGTCTATTTCTTGGCAGTTGTAGTAAATTTTGATCTGGTAAAACAGTAAGTTTTCTACCAATTAAGAAATGGGAAAGAGTGATTGGTTCAAAATGTTTGGATCAGAAGATAGTGAGGTAAGCGGACGAGAGTTTAATACAGCCTCAATTTGAGTGAGCAAAGTATATAATTGTTCATATGTTAAAACTGCTTCGCGAGTAACCCGCCTAATGTGATACTTTAAACTTTTTACACCAGCCTTCCACAAATCTCCAAAATGGGGAGAATTAGCCGGGATAAATTCCCAAGAGATACCTTCCAGTGCCAATTGAATTGAAATTTGAGACTGATCTGAACACAACTGTTTAATGATCTGATTAAGCTCGTTGTTCGCTCTTATACAATTACTTCCATTATCTGAGAGAATCTTTGCAGCGACGTGCAATAAAACGTCGAAATGATGCTAGAAATGCCTCGGTACTCAAATTTGACGCTAACACAATGTGTATTACCTTGGTTGATGAGCAAACAAATAGTGCAATGTAACATTTTATAGGTTACCATTTTCGTCCTGCCCTGTCTTTCATAGTTAATGGACCCGCGTAATAAATGCCAACTATCTGAAATGGCAGTGCTTGAGTGATTCGATCTTTTAGCAAGTTTGCCATTAAAGGGATTGCAATTTTTTGACTGCACTTATAACAAGTCGTACAGTGATGTACTGTAGATTTTGCGTAATTTCTACCGTCAATACTTGTCTCTAATAGACGACAACAATTGTTGTGGCCCTGCATGAGATAGACTTTTATGTTCTGACAAACAGAGTAGTCAAGTAACATAATGTTTGGGTAATAGAATTTGATGTTTTTTGTTATAGCTTCAATCTAAATTTTGTATTCTTCCACCTACTCTGAAAATTTCACAATCATCTAGAAAGGGACTAAAACTGAGAATTTTACTTTTAGGTGAAATTGGTTTGCTATTTCTTAAACACTCAATTTCTTTAGAAAAGCCTTGTTCCTGAATCGTTTTGATTAAATATATAGATGCTTTATTTAAATCGCTAACTGTAATGTTGTTGTCAACTGTTTTTAAACATCTCGATTTGAATTTGAAGCAATAAACAACTGTTCGTAGTAAGCAATTGAAATATGAAAATCTATTAAAATCTATTTGACATTTATTTAACGTTAAGACTAATGTTGTTTCAATTCATTTTAATTCGGGTAATGATTCATTATTGGAATGGATACTCTGATTTGGCCACAGATTATCTTCCCGTGCCAGCCATGATGGCCCGTGCCACCATAAAATTGAAGAATTTAAATAGTCAGGGAGAACGCCTCTAGATGCCATGTCAGCAGGATTGTCTTCTGTGGGTACATGTGACAAAGGGTATTACCTACCCTTTGTGCTTTGCTAAATGTCTGATACTCGGTGACTCACAAATACGTTTAAAATGTTGGAAGAAGTCTTGATCCATCCAAATACAATAGTTGAATCACACATAGTTCTAACCGTGGTATTGTAAACTTTTTTAAAGGTGCAACCTTTGATTTGGCGCATATTACGTTTACTACTATGTGAATCAACACTTCTTGCACAAATGCATGCCCCGTAAGCAACTTCGGAAATTCTTGATTGTATACTGCAACAGATGTGTCTTAGAATTTTTAATATTTTCAAAATTGACAATACATTTTGAAACCTTATCCATTTGTCAGATATATTTTTCAAAACTTGTTCATCCCATCCTAAGTTTTCCTTCCACAATCCCTGTAATAAGATTTTCCCTAAAATGATACATGCACTTAATAAGCCTAGGAGATCAAA
This sequence comes from Tachinus sp. AB-2021, assembly GCA_030264575.1. Classification (NCBI taxonomy): domain Eukaryota; kingdom Metazoa; phylum Arthropoda; class Insecta; order Coleoptera; family Staphylinidae; genus Tachinus; species Tachinus sp. AB-2021. The sequence goes on along the minus strand of JARJEC010078233.1, from coordinate 11,144 downwards.
AATCTTACTTATCAAAGACAAAATGTGCCTTTTTGATATTCTATCTTGCAAAGGAGGAAAAACAATTTTATAATTTAATGTATCACATTTTGGCATCCAATACAGTCCTAAAGTTTTTGTGATGTCGTCTGAACCAATAAAGATGTGTCTAGTTGGTTCATCAATATGATTGAGTCTGTCAAAAATTGTAGGGTCATTTGATACCCACTTATGTAATTTAAATTTAGACTGTTCCAAAATCTTGTTTATCTGAATGATTAGATCAGATGCCTCTTCTTATGTATTGGCACCAGAGAGCACATCCAAGGTCGTGGCAAGTAATACTTGACCGCACGCTGTGAGACTCAAACTGCATCTGCAGAATTTTGATCTTAATCATTGTTAATTTTATTTTCAATATGGATTAATTTATTATGAAGTTTTTTACATTTTCTGCAACAACGAGGTGTATAATTGTCTACAAAATGATTATTTTCTAAACAATTTCAACATAACTTTAGGGATTTTATTGTTTGAATTCTCTCGTCTACCGTTAACTTTAAAAATTTATCACAATTGTAGATTGGGTGTGACTGTTTGCAGTAGTAGCATGTTAGATTTGAAGTGAAAAATGATTTTTGAAATTTCTTATTTCCATACATATTTTCTTTCATAAATAGTTTTGACGTATTGTACGAAAGATTTAAGTTTTCCAACATGTCTGCTTTTGCAATTATAAATAATTTTAATTCAATAAATGTGGGTAGCTCTCCAGCTAATTTTTCCCAATCTCGGGCAGTTGTTTTGTGACCCGCCCACCCACCCAGCTATTGCGTCATTAAAGGATTCGATATCATATCCACCTGCTGCAATTTTTTGTAACTATAGCATCATAGAAAGAAGTGTCAATTGTCAAATAATAATAAAAGTAGGGTTAATATCCAACCTTTTGACAACACAACAGCTGGGCGGGTCACATAAATTAAAACTATTGGTAAAGGTCGTCGCACTATAAATAAAATTATCTTTACCAATATTTTTTAAATATGCAACCCACCCACCCAGCTGTTGTGTTATCAAAAGATTGTATATCATTCCCACCTGGTGCAATTCTTTCTAACATAGCATCATAGAAAAAATGTGTTAGTTGTCAATTAATAATAAAAAGTGGGATTAATAACCAACCTTTTGATGACACAACAGCTGGGAGGGTGGGCGGGTCACATATACTAAAACTATTGGTAAAAGTAATTGCACTACAAATAAAATCACCTTTAACATTATTTTTAAAGTATGTAACCCGCCCAGCTGTTGCGTTATCAAAAGATTGGATATCATCCCCACCTGGTGCAATTGTTTTTTAACTTGCACTCTATGATACTTTATAGATGCAAGTTTCAGTTGTCAAATAATAATGAAAATTTGTTTGATAATAGGTAAATCACAATTGAATCTCAGGAATCGACAGTTGTCCTAATGCATTTAGTGTTCGTAAATGTTTTATTGCACAATTTGACAGCTCTCGTAATTGTGAAGCTGATTCTTTTGTATTTTCTTTTGAATGAAATAGGTCTCTTATGTAATTATGTACTAATTTTTTATTAGTGTACCGCGACCATGAGAGATCCCCAGCTATTATGTAATTATCCGACGACATTTGTAATGATTTGATAAGATTCTGCTTCACATTCCAGTGATGCCCTCAGATAATGAAACTTTTTTATTGCATCTAAGCTATTATTTGAAAGTATAATTGAATTAAATGTGTCATGCACTTCCAACCACTTCACATAATCCCCAGAAAATTTCGGTAATTGTATTTGAGGCAATTTTATATTGTTTTTGACTCCGGATTGAACAGTTTGAATGACCACTGGCAATGGAATGAGTACTATTATCTCGAGAATCGAATTCGCTTTTAGAATGGAACGCGCGTCTGCTTATATAGAAAATTAAATATTTTCGAACTCCGAAACGTAATCAAATTCATCTGTTTCATTGACGATTGAATGCTCAAATCTATTATTTTGTATCTCTTGTAATTGATCTATCACTGGTGCAAATCGTTCGATATTCTCAATCAAAAGTTTTTTTGTTTGTTTTCTATTGTTTGCATATCATCGATATATGCTTTGAAATCATTTAATTTCCGTTTTAATGCTCCCCGCTGAAGGTGTAATGATTTTAATTTTGCTTTTTCAGCCATAATGTTAATAAATTGATATTCATAACTGTTTTACTCAAAATGCTGTCTTATTTAAATAGGACTTGAATGCTAAGGATAATGTCGGTACTTACTGTTTTTATTTGCTTTCTACAATGATCTTTAGTGAACCATTTGCTGTGTGTTATCGTTCGCGCATCAGCGACTGAAACTGGGCGACTGTGCCTGGAGCAGGCAACGACTGTTATTTTATTTGGGTGCGGCAGGGCAATGGCTGGCATTCATAAACTGAATAATTCGTTGGGAAGGACTAATGTGCAAACTTGAGATTTTGAATGCTGAATGAGGTGTGTGTTGCTTGATTGTTGTCTTTCGTGTTCAACTAATGGGATTGAATAATAAGTAACTACACTGTTGTTTTTTGGTATTTATTGTGCTTAAATCCGTAAATCATAGATAACCTAGACTATATGACTGCCGTTTCCAACCGGGCGGCCCGACACAGCGTTGCCGGTAGAACACTTACATGGTTGCCAAGTGCCTGAACATTATTATTAAATATGATAATAATTATTATGAATAAATGCATAATGAAATGTTAATTATAAGAGATTTGTTATTATGTAACCTGATTCTTTATTTTACTATATATGTATCTTAAAACTATTTTACTTTTTTATTTAATTCTATACTATATTAGAAAGAATATGTTTTTATTTATAAAAAGTTTTTTTTTATAAATTAAATTTTTATAAAATAAAATATTATTTTTAATATACTTGAATACATACATTTAAACATCTCGCGCATCCCCCTCGCCCATTTGCAACACTACTGCCGTCGACAAGGTTAGGGTTTATTCTTCTTCTTTGCTACTGTTCACCCAGGGAATTTAGTCTTTTTGCAGTTTACTGTAATATGGTACTTCTTTCTTCTCTTTCCTTTTTCATTCACATCTGCCTCACCCCTCACACCTAGACAAAACAACATATAGCATGCAACATATTGCCCTAATCCATGAGTACAATGCATTATACAATAAAATAGAATAAAAACCAATTTAGACAGACGTTGTTGAAATTAGTACACCCGCCACCGGTTATCTTTGGTAATTATATATATATTATATATATATATATATATATATATATATATTACTTTTTTGTTTATTATAAATTTTTTTATTTACTTCCCTTTTTTTAATCCTTTCATATCACCAACCCGTTCTAGCAGTTCTAGCATGCAAAGTTAACTAGATAATTATATATCGTCAAATACTACAAGTGCAGACTTGAGGGAAAAGCTATTGGGGAAATATCTATAATAATGTGGTAGCAATTATTGGGATTGTACCGTAATGGACAGATCGCCCTGTTCTCCACACTCGCAGCGACTCTCCGGAACTACATTAATTTTGTGTAAGTGTCTGGGGGAACCTGTTGGGCCTATACCGCAGTCTACACAACATGACCACCAACTTAAAGTTTTGACAATATTCTTTCCGCGTGTAATTTGAGATTCTTCCATAATTTGCTTGCCACTGGTCAACTTCACTTTTCCTAATCACGGATGCTAAGTCTGTGTAAGGAACTTTAAAATCTGTAATTCTGCCTTGATGCCCCAAATTTACCAATCTGTCGGCCTTCTCAATTCCCCAGATGCCACTGTGACTTGGAATCCAAAATAATACAACTGCAAAACCATGATCCTGCAGTGTTCCTATCCTTTCTCTTATCTTAGCCACCATGTGATTGTCTTTGATATTAACCTTTTTCTTGTGATTGCTTCCACAGCATTTCTTGGGTCCAACAGAATAATAGAATTTTGGATAAGCCTGTTATTTTAGAAATATCTCTCAGGATTGCAAATAGCTCTGCGGAATAAACAGAAGCTTTAGCCGATAATCTCCCCCATTCTTTTTCTTCTTCTAGGTCTGGTTTCCAGACACCGTATGCCACTGATCGTGCCTACCCCTTCCGTACTGATCCATCTGTGTAAATCTCACAATACTCTGGCCACTTCTCAAAAAGTGTGTCTTTGACCTGAAAGTAGGGGGTTACAGAGTCTTTGCTATTGGAGAAGTAATACGACTTCACATTCGTATGGATGTTTGTTAAGGATTAAATTGGGATTACTTTTTCAATATCGCTTTCCTCCGTTAATACTCTTTCCAAAGCTTCTACTAGAGCGGGGACACCTCTGCTCCTCCAAGAAGGAGGAGCAGTGGCATATTATATTATGATAAGCGGGGCGCGGTCCCGTTTCTCTTTCCAAAACGTACGTAGGTGTTGATCTCATGGCACCTAATTAGGGTTATTCAAACATAAATTACAGAGTTTGTAAAAAGTACATGAAAGTTGCCTATCTATATATAGTATAGGTTGTTTATGCGGGTAACAGCAGTAAAGTGAGCATAGATAACTATATATAGAAGCAGCCTGTATGTTTTTTCGGTCCACTGGTTTTAGTTCGTTATACGGTTACAGCTAGTGCCGTGAAAAGGAGTTGGCATGTGCGTGGCGCATCAAATTTAAAACTGCATCAAATCTCTTTAAGCCGTCTATCAACTCAGCATCTGACACATAACCATATTATTCTAAATATACTATCACGATACAAATATATCAATTGATTTTTTAATCATTCACATTAAATTTAATTGGCCATTTACCATATATCATATATATAGGGTCCCGCCTGGGCCAAATATCTCGAGAACCGATCCGACATGTTGCATCAAAATGAAACAAACTGCTTTCTTTAAATTGTAAAAATATGGAACCCTTATTTTTTTTCTAAAAACCACCTGGAGATCGACTTATGGGGGCCTCAAACTGGTTATTTCCGTTGAAATGTCGATTTTAAAATTTGAGGTACGACCTATATTTTTCCTTTAAATATCATTCACTCACTCACTCACTCACTTACTCACAGCGTCGCACACACACTGACGTCACATAAATATGTACATTTGTACATGTATGTATATGTGACTTCAAACCACTGAAGGTAATGCTGACGTCACAGGTGATGCCGATGATTCTCAAATAAACCTCGGCCGCAGAGCGATAGCATAGATCTCTACACATCAAAATTGTTAGGAATGTCAGTATATGGTCAGTATTGTCAGTAAATACAATACACGTATGCCGCCATTTAAATAACTGTGTAGTACTTCACTTCATTAGTTCACAGAAGCAACATGGTAAATCGTGGATAAACCAAAGCAGTGCGTGGTAATCGGCAGTAAGTCGCTATTCAAAGTTAAACGAGACCAAAAGAGAAATCAGTATAAGTTCCAACTAGTTGCAAAGGATTCATGCAACAAGATGTAGATGAAGATTTGTATACGACTGTTGTAAAATTGGACATTCTCAGAATGTTATTAGCTTTAAGTGTAAACAAAGGTTGGCATGTTCATCAGTTAGATGTTTGTAACGCATTTGCATGGCGATATAAAAGACGATCTGTACATGAATGTGCCAAACAACTACAAACTACAAGTAGGCAAGGTTTCTAAATTAAAACGAGAATTGTACGATCTTAAAAAATCTAATTTGCGTTTGTATGAAGAATCGATTCATTTATGAATAATCAGGGATTCAATAAGAATAAATGCGATAATTGCCTGTACATTAAGCTTTCAGAAAAAGGTACTTTTAAACTAAAATTGGTTTATATCAACAGTAAATCAGAAAATTGGGTACGCTGATGCAAACTGGGGAGGTTCAAAACAAGTTCATTCTGTTTCTATTTTTATAACAATTTAATTGTGTGGACCGCTCGTAAGCGTTGTGCTCTTTTCTACTGAAGCAGAGTATGTTGCACTCGGTCATTGCATCAACAAAGCCTGCTGGTTAAGAACCACATTATTAGACATTAAAATATCAAACAAACGCCATGTGTTAATACATGATGATAGTCAATTCCAATAAAAGCCACTCTTATGAACAAACAAAGCGTATGAAACGTATGGATATCAAGAATTGAAGCGACGTGCG
>JARJEC010078226.1:0-17012 GCA_030264575.1 Tachinus sp. AB-2021 | reverse complement strand
TATGTAGGTATGTAGGTATGTAGGTATGTAGGTATGTAGGTATGTAGGTATGTAGGTATGTAGGTATGTAGGTATGTAGGTATGTAGGTATGTAGGTATGTAGGTATGTAGTTAGGTATGCACGTATGCACGTATGCACGTATGCACGTATCCACGTATGCACGTATGGACGTATGGACCTATGCACGTATGGACGTATGCACGTATGTACGTATGTATGTATGTATGTATATATATATTTTTTGCAATAAACTCTTAAATAGTAAACGATAAAAAATGCAGAACTGCTGGGACGACTTTGGCTCATAAACAATTTTGTCTCTGAACATTAAGTACGAAATTAAAAAAAGAGTTAATTTTTAAGCAGACTTTTGGTCAATATTTGACTACTTTAAATATAAAAAATTTTATAGAAATTGAAAATTTATACATTAACTTGTTGAATCAATTATAAATTACAACTTTATTTGATTGATAGCGGTACTGTAGCGATGAAAATAGCTTATAAAAAAAGCTGTACTTTTGCACAGAAAATTGTAAAATTACTGGATTGTAACCACTCGTATTATGCCTCTTAAGAGTATTTTTACTTTTTCTGTTGACGTTTTGGTAATATTGTTTCTGTTTATAATCTGTTCATGTTTTGACTTAATATATTCTATTATTAAAATAGTATAATAATTTTAAATAATGTGGAGACCGTGAAATTTTATTTTGATCTATATTGACTTAATATTATGGTTTGTTTTTATCACAATTTTACCGTACAGGTGCAGAAAGAGATATTCTTATGTACTCATTTTATGGAACCCCAGAGGTGACTGCTAATGGGCTAATCCAAGTCAAAGCAATAAAGATGAACACTACGCATTTGTCTTTGGACGAACTATGACATAGGTTGTCTGTGGGAGCTAGTCTAGTCATGGTCTATAGTATATTCATATCCACCGTGGAGTCGAAGTAAACAAATACACGCATTGTTCACGTGCACAGCTCGAGTGATGCTACAAGGACAGAGTCGCATTTGGCACCGATCAAGCGCGGTCATCGTTAATAAATAATAGAAGCACAATAATATAACAATATGTTTATTGTGTAATAAAAATTAATTTAACGTTTGTATATATATTTAAAATTTTTATTTATTTATAATATTAAACATATTTATCATATATTAAATAAAGCATTGCTTATACATCGCACTATGTATGAAATCTTACTTTAATGGGGTCTGGATTGAGCAGCCGAGCCCCTGCTAACAATCAATCGCATGCAGGCATGCTTGTGTTCACGTACCGATCACGCGGCTTTGTTTGTTTACTACGACTCCACAGTGGATATGAAGACACTATAGTGACATGCTAGTCACTGAAAACAGTCAGAATTCCTACATTGTTGTGCACTGAATCCAGTCATTACCTCAGTGTCTACCATTATTATTGTTTTGTAAATTAAACTTTGTTTATATTTGTTGTGTTTATATATTACTGTTCCTTATTGTTTTATTTTATATTTTTATAAATAAAATACTATTGAACTAAACTGTTATATAACCTAAATGTCCTAAATTTACCAATTCATATTATTTTAAATTGGGATTCTAGTTTCTGCAATTGATATAAACAAAAATTCATACAAAATTAACAATTTTATTGTTAAAGATAATTAAATAAATATATTATATTAACATTTTGAATTGTAATTTGATATTGGTTCCAATTATATCATTAATCTAATTTATATCATAATATCCGCCTAAAGAAATATAATGTAATAAATTTAATTTACAACTAATATTACGTATTAAATAATGATAACATGTAACAAAAGAAAATTGATTTATATCTTAAATTATTCTTATAATTAAATATTAAGGAACATATTAGACAAAATCTCTTAAGTGGAAATGTATATTAAGTATCTAATTCTCCCATCATCGGCTATCTAACAATATGGTGCTTTTTCTTAAAGGAATGCACAATTTGATCAATTCAGTGAGTGCCTAAACACTTTTTTACAATTATAAAAATTGTAAGATCAATTAAAATATTTTGATTGAAATAATAATTTTTTTAATTAATTTATAAAAGTGATAATACATTATATATTCAGTCTTCATGAATTAGGCAGAATTAGTTAACTAACAAACTCGAATTATGTTTATATGCTTTTAAAGTTTTTATTTAATCTAATAGATATTCCAATATGAACCGCCTTTGGAATTTCGATCACGTTTCGCCATGTATTAGTTCCTATCAACTACTGATTTGTTTAAAAATTCCGTTCATACCTATTTCCCATAGCAAAACAGAAAAGTGGCATGTGAATATTACGGTCCGAGGATTATACATTGTAGTCGTTGATCCCAAACTGAGACCACACTCAATTAAAAAAAAACAAGATGTGTAAAAATTTGCATATTTATCTTCTATATACAGGGTGACACCACGTTTTTTTCTTTATTATAGGTTTTGGGAAAATTTAATACCGAAAATAATTATTTTTTATAAAGCAAGGTTTACACGATACATCCATTTCTGTTTTCAAAGAGAAACAATTTTTTTTTCTATTATGAAAAAAGTCGATGTATAAATTTTTATCAATTATTTGAAAAAAATTGAGAAGAACTAAATTATAATAATACATATTAAACACATTATTTATAAAAATATTTGTAGGTGGCTAAAAATAGATAAAACGTATGAAATGCAACTCGACATAGGTACTTAATACATATGATATGAAGTTCATCGAAATGTATATACTATCATAGCTAATATACTTTATTGAAGTGTGGTTTTTCAATGTTTGTTTGTGTATAGGAAACAAGCCGTCATATTGTACGAAAAACGTACGAAGGTAAGATTTCAAAGTTCGCTCATCTCATCTTTGGGTGAGTTATTATATTTTAAGATACCCCCAGTTTTCATTGCAGATTCTGAATTTATGAGAAAAAATATGTTACTTTTTTTATCGTTGCGTGATAGTTGGCACTGTTACCAAGGCGTACCGTTCCGTTTCTAATTCTGTTTTTTGGCGATTACAGCGCTATCTTACACGAAAAAAAGTCTTGCATATAAAAATTATGTATTTTTCCGTAGAATTCGAATCTGCAATAGAAAATGAGGTTCTTATTTAAGATTTTATAGTTGCCCCCTTTCCCGACCTCCTGACGACAGGGGTTAAAGAAAAGGATCGGAAGTACCTCTCAAAACCATTACACACACTTATGCTTAAAACATTTTACAAAAACGTTTAGGTTTTTAAATATTTGACCCTTCCCGTACTTTACGAACACCCGGTATATACTTTATTGCATATTTACACAGACATTTATCAAAATGTAATTATAAACACGAACATATCAAATATAAATATCTTCCAAACGAAGTGATTAATATTTTATGAACAATAGTTTTAGATTATTTGTGGCATCAATCTGTAGCAGGGGAATGGTTAGGTAAACAGTTAAATTTGTAATCATCATCAACATCCGCACCTTTTAGTATACTCAATATACTTTTTTTTAATTTAACGGTGCATTGAATCACCCAATGCACCGTTAAATGTATATTTAATATACTATAATTTATGTTAATATAATAATCAGCTTTCATTGAATGCATTAGTTGAATATACAAAAATGTTTGATTTGTACTCTGAATTTGGAAATTATATCAATGTGAAATATTGTAATATGTTGTATACTCAATATAATCATAGACTATACATATAACATCATATTGTAATCTTTACTATACATAATTTGTTGAAAGTAAATAATGTAATTTTAATTCTAATATATTATAACGAAATTTTTGTTTCCAGAATATTATGATAACCTAATAATGGCAATAACAAATGTAAAAATGTTGTTGGTAAACTATCGTTTATATACAATTTATCAAAACAATTAATTAACAAATTATACTTTGAATTTTGAATGATAACCATATACTAATTTTTATACGAAACGGTAAAACTTAGTTAGTTAGATGAGACGAAATTTATCAATACTTGAATAAAATAGTTTTTGCATAATCAGGTTGCAAAATTACGACCATATGACCATGCCAATGCTGATGTTATGATAGAACTTATAATTAATAAGCACTCTTCATAAAAAAGTGAGTATAAAAAATATCGTTTTTTGTGAAAGGTATATCCTCGTAAATTCTAAGCACTATTTGTTAATTTTTTTTTGATAAATTGTATATAAAGGATAGTTTATCTAAAAACTTCACATTTTTTGTTGTTGTCAACTCTCCATTTAAAATTTAAAAAATGTATTATGATGCAAAGTAAGTTTCTAAATAAGCAGACCAAGACTGCACATATTATTTTCTTCAATTTCTAAAAAATTTGATCATTGTATCTCTAGGTAACACCATCAAAATCTAGATTTCCAGTTCATACTGCCACGATTTTATCCGGACGTTTTAGTTCTTTTTCTAGTAATTTTTTGTTTTATGTTGATGTTTTATTGGCGGTGATCGGTGGTTTTTTAATTTTCTACGTTATTTTGTGTTTACGTTGGTTTTACTAGCTTTATTAGATAATAACTTTAAAAATCTTTTTTAAGAAACAATTCAATAATGAGGTATGTAATACAGGGATTTTTTAGCTTACCGACTAACTTTGATAAATGAAATTTTCTTTTAATTTTAAGAGAAAAAGTTTATATAAACATGTCCGATATCGAGTTCAAACTTTTTATTTTATCATATATTTACAAGTTTAAAAATTAAATTAAAAGATTTTACTTTACGAGCAAAAAATAAAATAACTACAAATAAATTACTTGGTAACAACCTCGTACTTTAAATATAAGTTTGCTGATATCAATAATAGCTAGTTTTTGTTGGTTGAATATTAATTAAGTTTTAATATCTCCATGGTAGAATAAAATTTAATAATTAATAAAAATTAGTTTAATTTTTAAAACACGATTATGTTAACGTGTTTTTGATTTTTAAAAGCACCCCGTTAAGGAAATACAATAAGTTTTCCCTAACGACATATTTTAAGATTTTCCGAAACACGTTACTATGAATAAAAATTGATAGTTAATATTCAACCAATAAAAACAAACTCACACTTTAAAAATGTTCTCGCGTTAATATCAATATTAGCTATAAATCAAACAAAATATACCTTTACAATTTAACTAATTAATTTTACAAAATTCAGTTCAAAACTGTAAGTTTTGCCTACAAAATCAATAAAGAACAAACATTTACATTTTAACATTTCATTCCGTTTGACACATTTTGTAATAATTTGGCACATTTTGTAATTCAGTGGTTTGAAGGTTGCATAGCATTAAGGTGGCCATTCACGGGCGATCCAACAATCCAAATGGGCAATCGTGATGTCAATTGAGTGGAGTGGCCGAGTCGACAAAAATCCATTGGTTCAAAGTTCCATTCTAGTTACAATATTGTTTAGTGGGCTTTTATGTATATTCACATATTGTATTTATTGTCTGTTATAAATCTGTATACGGCGCTTCGGCCCTTTATGTATTGTACGATAAAAGTTTTCAATTCTTATTAAAAATACTAAATTTATTTATCAAATCTTATCAAAAGAACAGTTTAATAATAAAAATATAAATAATATATTGAGAAGTATGAATAATAATGAAAACTAATTTAATTAATAATACATAATATATTTGTATTATTATAAACATTAAATATGTTAAACTTATAAGGAATATATAAAATTATATGGAAATAAACCGATTATAAAAATAATAATAAGTAACCCATTACGAAGGTAGGGTAGGTATGTACAAAATGGGGACTAATATATATTGGTATCTGTTTTCTGAATTATTGGTTTAACCACTAAACTGAGTAAATGAAATAAAAATACTACAGTAGTAAAATAAATAAGTGTGCGTTCGACAATGTTAACTGGAATGGACTCCTGGAATGATCGCGAATGTTTGCTATTTTTGCCTTCATTTTCAAGTTGCTCCGTTTAGAGTGGAGTGGCTCAGTCCACTCCATTTGGAACATTTAACGGGCGTTTCAACAATCAGAATGGAGTGCTACTATATAGAAAACTGCAGTAAACAGGAAATCATGATGTCAATTGAGTGGAATGAGCGAGTGGACAAAAATCTATTGGTTCAAAATTCCATCCTAGCTACAATATTGTTTAGTGGACTTTCATGTATATTTATATAGTGTATTTATTACCTGATATAAATCTGTTTGTGGCGCTCCATCTGTTTGTGGCGCTCCAGAAAACTAATTTAATTAATAATACATCATATATTTGTATTATTATAAATATTAACAATGTAGTAATAAAGAAATTTAATTATTTAAAATTATATGCAAATAAACCGATAATAAAAATAATAGGTAGGTATGTACAAAATTTCTCATGGAGACTAACTAATACATATTGTTTTTTCTTTCATTTTCAAGTCGCTCCGTTCTGAGTGTAACGGCTCACTCCAATCTATTCGGAACGCCCGTAAAGGTGGCTTTTAAAATTGCCAATTACGGGCGTTCTAACTATCCGAATGGAGAGCTACTATCTAAATGGACTGCTGTGAATAGGGAATAGTGGAGTGACCGAGTGGACAAAAATCCATCGCTTCATAATTTCATTGTAGCTACAATATTGTTTAGTGAGTTTTCACGTATATTCACATTGTGTATTTATTGGTTGATATAAATCTGTTTGTGGCGTTCGATAAAATGCTAAATTTCAATCTTCTTATTAAAACAATAGTAAAAAATATGAATAAAATATTGAGAAATATGAATAATAACGAAAACCAATTTTGTTAATAGTAAATAATATATTTATAATATTATAAAATAAAGTAATAAAGAATATTTAAAATTATATGGAAGTAAGCCGATGATAAAAATAATAATAAGAATCCCTATATGCAGGTAACTACACAATTCCTTACAGGGAATAATATATATCTTTTTTCGAAATTATCGGTTTAATCAAGCGGTGTAAGTAAAAATAGAAATTTTCATCCATGGACATATAATTTCTCCAGTCACATGGTTGTAAAATTTCTTGGAGAATGTTTTTGTCGATTAAACAGAAACTGTTTTCCCCACTCCTGCTTATGTTTTTCTCTCTTCATTCATATTCATAAAAATAACAATAGTACAATAGTAAAATAAATATGCGTACGCTCGACAGTTTTAACTGGAATGGACTCAAAGAACGATCGCGAATGTTTTTTATTTTTACATTCATTTTTAAGTCGCTCCGTTCTAAGTGAAGCGGATCACTTCACTCCATTCGGAGCTCCCGGGAATCGCCACCTTTCGAGGACGAGCTTTGTTCTATCTGAACTGAATTATAACAACCAATTATATAATTTTGCAGTTTGTTCGAATACCATGCAAACATTTCAGATATTACACCAGCAATTCGGATATTTTTGATATTTTTCAATTTACCACATTGTCCATTTTCCCCTTCTTTTTATTTGCTATTTTCTAATATTAGCATAAAAAAAATTTATCATAGACCTACGGTACGAACAGCATTTGTTTTTTTATCTCTGAACAAAATTAAAAAGAGATATGATACATTCAAAACTTTTTTTGTTAAAGTTTAAAAAAAAACAATTATGTATTGTGTATATAAGTTATAATTTTATTAATATGTTTATTACATTGTAAGTATCTAAATTAGAACTAGAAAATGTACATATTTGTTCATTAAATACTTATCTTAATCATACTCGATTTCTTAATAACGAATAAACTCGATGACTATTTTAATTTTCAAATGCTATTGCACATTGTGATAAAGAGTTGATAATAAATTTTGAATTTTTATTGTTTCAGGTATGTATAACGCTGTTCATACTATAGTTAAATTACAACTTATATTGTGGTCTATTGTATTTATATAATTTTTATTATACATAATTGAAATGTTATGAACAAAACTATGCAAAAATACATAACCACTAAAATTATTTTTTCAGCGGGTTTTTGTTTTTAAAATATTGTCCTAAATTTACGAATCTAGTATATAATGAATTGAACACCTCGGGACAACAAGGCTTTAGCCACATCTCAATTTTAAAGAGTTGAAATAATTTGTGACATATATTTGAGTTTTAATTTGTTTGACCGGGGTGTATGTGGGAATTGACAGTCACGCGGTGACGTCAGGGTCAGCGTAAAGTCTGACGCTATTGAGTGAGTGAGTGGGTGAGTGAGGGAGTGATTGAGTGAATGACTTGGTGAGTTCTGGACTGTATTTACATATCCTTTGTGAGTACACCGGTACTCAATTTGCTGTTTTTTGTAATTTATTTATTCACATTGTGTTTGCATTTTTGACTGAAAAAAACTTAATAAACGTTACAAAAGTAAATTAACAAAGAAACAGACATAATTAAAAGAGGTTGTTTTTGCAAAGTATTCACCCGGTATATTTTAGAAAATCGAAGCAAAGTAACAAACATCCGAAACAAGTCAATTTTTATTTCGTTGGGGGGGGGGGGGGACTTTTGACATTTTTTGACAGGGGAGTCAGTTTTCTCAACAACCTTTTAATAATTTCAACGGGATCACCCACCTTGAGGCACCTCATTTGAAAAGTCTTTACGTCAGTAATTAATAATATATTCTTTATTTTTTTTGACCTATAAGCTTCTTGCCTTTTAGCTTGACAATTACAACCTATGGTATATATCATTAACATTAACATGTTATGTTAATTTACATTTGTTCAGTTTATTTTCTCCTTTTCAAGACTGCCTTCAACCATTTTATACCTCTTCCATCCCCGTTTAACACTTCATTTCTATCCATTTGCTCCTCTCTCATCTCACTGCATTATAACAACATATATATGTTCAATGGTTTTATTAACACTTCCATACATCCTACATACTTTTTTCATTTAATACATCTAAAATGTTGACACATTTTCATTATTTCCACACCTAAATCGTGTTATAATCTTTTTCATCTTTACTAAATCTATCAATATATATGTACAATTTGGTAATGGTAAGTCTCTTTCTATCGTATTTATGAATTCTCATTCATTTCTTTTTTGTCTTTGTATATCCCTATCTCTTTCCGTTATTTCACACTATGGCACTGTTTGATTTGTTTTATTATAACATTTTTCTATGTTTAATCCCAATGTTTTGTTTCTATCTTTCATTTTCTCCTTCAAAGATTCTTGTAAGATTTCACCTTAATTAGTGTCAATTAGCTTCATTTTTCTCTTTCAGTCTCTCTTCAAACTTTATCGCTGGTTTTCCTGGTTCAACTCTTATTTTGTCTCTTTAATTTTTTCTAGAACAATATATGTTGGTATTTTCTTAATTAATGCTAGCACCCATTTCCAGTACTTTGCATGAATTGACTCCAGCTTTTTCTTTTCCTTGGAACCCCAAACTTCCGCTCCATTCTAAGAATAAACCATGAAAATAGATTTTGCAATAGACGGATAGTCGCTATTTAAAATAAATATTAAAGCTTATACCGTAGTGCACAGGTCAAATAACTCATGGAAAACTATACTCGCGTCTTATTGGTTCGTTCGAAACAATTTGAAACATCAAAACATAATTGTCAGAAATGAAAACAAACTATCATAGGTAGCTTTCTTTTGGTGTATAATCTTTTGCAGCATAGGGACAATTTATTTCAACTATGGAACAATACCATAGTTGAATAAAATCTGCCTACCAACCAAACCATCAGGTGTTTCTGCTAGATAGGGTTATTTATTATCTATAAATAAAGCAGACGGCACAATATCTTTCTTAAATTTGGTAGATAATGTTTCAATTGTCAACTCATTATATTCAATTCCATGTCGTATTGCTGGTACTGAAATAATATTTGGTTTTAAAATATTGTGCACTAATTTTTTACAGCTTGTATAGTTTCGTCTTTCTACAAATTTCAACAAAACGTGAAGCCGTTAATTTATTTTTTGTATGTTCAACTTATGTTTGCATTCTCGTTTTAGTTTTGTTTTGATTTCAATTTACTTATTTTTTGTTTATTTTAATTTTTTTTTAAACTCATTTTTTTCAATTTCATTTTTTTGGTCAACATCGGGCTTTTTGCAATTAATTCCATAATCTTTATCCTATTGTGTGGTTGGTATTGAAAACATTTTTTTAGGAAGCATTCGTGTTGCTTTAAATTTTTATTTATAAACCCGTTCTATATCTCTTTTAAGAATTCTTCCAGGACTTCAATTGTTTTTTAATTTATTAAGAATATGATACATATTTTTTATGTTATGTAAATGAATACATATATAATCTGCTTTTTGTAAAATTGATTCTTTTGCCACCTATAAATTTGGCAATTATAGAATTGAATTGATCAACAGAATTGTTATCTACATCGCATATTAAACTTTTTGTATTATTTGCAATGTAGTATGTAGTATTTATTAACTTTTTGTGCAAATTAGTTCACTTCATATCAGCAAAAGTACTACATTCTTAGTCTCTTAGCAAAAATAACTTAATCCCGCAAATTTTACGTGTTCTCCAACTATGTGACTGCAGCATTTTTATATCTGCTCGAAGAAGCTCCGATTATTTATTGACATTATAATCTTCATTTTTTCCGTGTTTAATTGTTGTCGTGACCTTAACAAATTAGTGCGTATTTTTTTTTTTCTTAAAATAACTGGTCTAGCTGATGTATCTTTTGAAAGATCACTAATTTTGATGATGTAATTTCGAAATAATATATATATATATATATATATATATATATATATATGTATATATATATGTGTATATATATGTGTATATATATATATATATATATATATACACAAATTATTAGGTAATTGGTTGAAAATAGTCCGGTTTTATATATATTTTTTGTGATAAGATATATAAAAAAATTACCAATTTGGTTTTGGATGTTGATTTTTGTATATACATTGATTTAACTATTTCAATTGCATTTTTGCTTGAAAATCAACCTTGTTTGAATTATTGGTAAATTTTGTTATTTTTATTTTTTTAAGTAATTGGCGTCCTAATCAATTTTTGTTTCTTTTACCCACAATACCCAGCCAAAATGAGCAGCTGGCAGTAAAAAGGGAACGTCCCGAATATATTTTAAAAATTTATAATAATTGACATAATTATCTTTTTGCATGTTACGATTGTATAGTTATGTAAACGAATTATATTGCTTACATGTTACATTTCCTCTTTGGTGACGAAGTGAAACATAATGTATTACTGTGCCCATCAAATAACACATTACCGTTTACATGTAACGTTTAGTTTACTAATGGTTTCATTCTAAATCTTATCTTAATTATTTTTTGTTATTACATTTTATTTATTACATTTAGCAACTAATTCAATACTATTTTTACTTATTTATTTAAAGCATAGATTGATGATCGTACATAATATATTATTTTATTATAACATTGTTGTCAATTTAACTAAGATTTAAATTTATTACCAAGAAAACTATTGCTGTTAACTTAAATTTGGATATATATTTTCTATCTTGATTCATGCTTAAGTTTAACACAAATATGGTCTTTTTTGCATTATAACTATTGAACTTAAACTACCATTTAGAAAAAGATTTTGTAGATACACCGTAGTTTACTAATATGATTGTGTGGAAAATTTTGAAATAGCATTCTGGAACTTATTAATGCTAATGTTCTTTCACGTATTCCATTTTCCCAATGGTTCCTGCAAACATTTTGTAAATTTGGACGGACATTTCTATCAGAAAGACCTGTCGATTAGATATATTGATATTTTTTGCAAGAATTACTACCTGGGTTTCTACAGAATGTACCAATAGGGACGAGGATTGTAATATATAATGGTTTACGATGGTACACCAGCACATTTTAGTTTGCTTGCTCGTGATTATTTGAACACAACATATGAAGATCGCTGGATTGGCCGAGGTGGACTTCACTTATGGCCTGCTCAATTGCCAGTTTTAAATAGCTTGGATTTTTAGTATACACTACTGTACTAGAAAATGTAGATGCTTTGAGAAATCGGATAATTAAAATAAGTTCATGCTGTTTCTAGGCTACAAATATTATTCATACAACTTATATTTTTTACTTAATATTGTGTGCGTTTGTAAATTTTTAATACATAATTTGTAATTTTTTTAAATTCTTTTTTTTTAAGTTTATTTTTAAGCTATGACGTCAACGATAGACTTTTTAAATGGCAACCTTTTCTTTCTTCCGGAATTTAAAACAGCTTAATTTAATGAATTAACAATAATTTATAAGGTACGCTGCAAAACGTTGTTTTTTTTTAATTATTAAAAGTGATGGAAAATTATTTAAAATTAAACTTGCAAAACTTGCAATAAATGCAATACGTTTATTGCATTTATTGCAAGTTTTGCAAGTTTAATTTTATGAATTTTATTTTTATCCTTTCTGAGCTTTACACTCTCTGTTTTTGCAGACTTGTGGGTATTGCTGATAATTTTTGTAATACTTTCTGCGTAACGTAAACTATAAACTTTGTAGCACATACTTGTAACTTTTAAACATCGCAAATTACAAAAAAAATCATATATTTTAATTAAAATAAAATTATCTTTTTAACGAAATAATAAACATTTTTTGAGGAATACAAACATAATTTTCTTTACATCTGCCCTTATGAATTAAGCAAAACATAGAAATATCTTTAAAAGGGTATAATAATAATAATATAATTTAATATATTATTTATACAATAGAAATGAATTGTTATTTTTAACTTATACGTATATAATGAAATTGAATTACTAATTTACTTCAACAATAATAAAAATGGCTTGTAAACAAATTATACATGTAAAAATCAAGTATGGAAACATGTACTTTCCTTACGAAAGCTACTTTGGATTAATGAATAAATTAATCTAAATATAGTAGCAATTTATTTTGTCGCACATTCCTTATGTTATTAAATTTTCAATAACGTTAATCATCCAAATGAGTATTTTTACAGGAATTCTATTCATACATTTCATGTATGTACGTGTATAATTAACCGACGATATTGTTAATTATTTATTCATTTCTCATATAAGAATAAAATAGGAATCAAATGATAATTTTATTAGAATAAAATGTGTATTCATCGTTTTATAAATAGTCATATTTTATTGGTTATATGATTTCTGTGTTTTTTATCGTTAACAGTATCAACTAAGTTGATATGAAATGTTTGCAAGGACAGTATTATAAAAAATTAAGATTTTTGTTGTGTAAACATGTATGCTACCGCCCTATGGTCGGGGTTTATTTGAGAATTGACCGTCACCTATGACGTCAGCATCACCATCACCGGTCTGAAGTCACATACAAAATTACTTAATTATGTGACCTTCAGTATGCGTGCGGCGCTGATCTGTGAGTGAGTGAGTGTGTTACACATCTTTTGTAAGTACAGCGGCGCTCACTTTGTTGATTTTTTAAATAGTGGGCGAATTAACAATAAATAAAATATTTGTGTTTAAACAGTATTTTTGTATACTTATTTAATAACATGAACGTCTGTACGTCTGTATATTCATTCAAGCTAACTTTTCTGCATTATATTTAATGATAAATGCAAATATCTAAATCTAAAAAATATAGATAGATGTAGACATACATAAATAAATAGAAATTATTTCAATATTCCTTTTTTTCTTAATTGTCCTTCTTATACCCATAACGAGCTTTGTTGTTTTATTGATTTTTCTTGTGTATGGTAGAAGTTGGACCAGCGTATGGTTTCATATGTCATGAGCTTTTGTCAAGTTTTTTTAGATTGTTGATCGAGGCATACAATTTCTACATTTCTTGTGGTTTTCCGTTTCCTCTTCGGCTTATTCTGAATATATGCTCGAACACTATTCTTCTTTGATTTTCTTCTGCTGTTGTTTGCATTTCATCCTCATTTATAGTATTCCAAACAATTTTTTTGAGACCCCTCCCACTTTTCATAGATCTTTTATTTCTGTAGTTTGCACTCTTGAATTTATCAAGTATGTTCGGTGTGTATATAGTCTCCAAACACTGGTTTATATTTTCATTCTATTTATTATTATCTTTTTTCTGTTAATAAACGTTTCTCTAATTGTACTGATTTAATTCTTCTGTTTTTTACTTTCACTCACTGCCCAATGATCCCATATACTTAAGCTTGTGGGTTATGTTGTTGAAGTTCTATTTTTTGTTTTTGCGCATAATACTATGTCAAATTTACATTCCGTAATTTAATTTTTTGCATATTTCTATATACTTTAGTTCTCGTTGAATTATAGCGATAGACTTAAACTATAAATCGCCATTCGATGCATTTTTTAAACATTTTTCAAACACTTTTAACAACAATTGAAATATTATAATATGGATTTTATTAATATTTTGAAAAAAAAACAACAATTATCCTTTTTTATTCCTTCCAAACGTAAGATATTATAGCCGGTATAATGAAGTTTATTAGATTTTTTTTCTTTTTAGGATATTATAAACAATAAAGTGAAATATAATTATAATATTATAAAGTCTATCACGATAACATTCCAAAACATATTAACGAAACTCTAATGAATGGCATTAGTGCAAATGAAGAAAAAATTATAGAAGGTCTCCGTCGACTTCAATATAAATTTACAATGGTTTTACGAAAACCATTAGCACTTTTATTTTCATATCATTATCTATAATTATTTGGGATTATATTTGAATTATTTCAATGATTATACATATATGCATTTGTACCATCTGGTGGCACCACACAATTACATCAAATAATAAGCATTACTTGAAAATTTCGTAAAAGCCGAAACTAGTCCACAAAATAAAAAACAAAAAACGCATATTCGTATGATCATTGATTAAATTAATTGAAACATAACCCCAAATAAAAATTACTTATACACAGTATGATAAATCAACCCAATTTATCTATAGCATTATTATAAAAACTAGAAAGTTTTTTAAACTTTGGAAACGACTAAAAAATCATTCTTGTTTTTGAAAATGATCGTACATCGAAAATGATTGTCCCATTGCAATAGTTTAAAGATTTTTTAAGAATAGCTACATATTTATACAGGGTGTCCAGGAAGTCCCGCCTGGGTCAAATATCTCGAGAAAGAGATTGCAAAAACACCAATAACGTTTTTTTAATAACTTTAAAAAATCTATCCAATGATACTAAATTCGATATTCCTCTCTCGCCCCTAAGGGGTGAACTGGGGGTAACTTTTGAATCTTAAATAGGAAATCTACGGAGAAAAATAAGCAACTTTTGTACTTAACATTTTTCTTGTTGCGTGATAGATAGCATTGTAATCTACAAAGGAAAGTTGAATTTAAAAACGGTACGCTTTATTTACAGTGTCATCTATCACGCAAGGAGAAAAATAGAATCAAAATCGGCAATAAAAAATTGAGGATTTTAAAGATTTCAAAGTTCCAACAAAACCTAGCCTTCCCCTCCAATTCCGGTTGAGTTTAATCTTAAGATAACCCCTACTTTTATTGAAGATTTTGATTCTACGAGAAAAAATATGTAACTTTTGTATTTAACACTTTTTTCGTTGCGTGTTACATGACATTGTAACCAAGCCGTACCGCAACGTAAACTCAATTTTCTTTTGTCGATTACAGCGCTATCTATTACGCAACATGAACAGTGTTACGTACAAAAGTTGCTTATTTTTTCAGTAAAATTTAAATCTGCAATAAAAAATGGGGATTCTTATTTAAGCTTTTAAAGTTACCCTCAGTTCACCCTTTAGTGGTGAGGGAGGAAAATCGAATTTAGTATTATTGGATAATTTTTTAATGTATTAAAATAACGTAATAATTGTTTTTGCGATCTGATGTGCATTTCTCGGGATATTTGACTTATGCGGGACTTTCTGGACACCCTGTTTATGTGTGTGCATCAAACGATCTTATCAATACAACTTTTTAAAAAGCGATCTAATACTACCAATTTTCTGGATAGCATGGAATCAATAACAACAAATCTTGATGAAAGATTTCAGTCTGATGTTAATTATACTGATTTTAAAAATGCTTTTGATTGTTTTATCGTTTATACAGTATTACGTATATTGGGTAAGTTTTATTGAAAATCATGCAACCAGTGGTGTTCCCACTCTTAAGTCAATTTTTTCTGAAGTATTTTTGTATGCAGATTATATAAAAATATTTAAAGTCATTAAAAGTATTTATGATTGTATTTTTTACAATAAAATTTCAAAATGACTTTAAATTAAATGTTTAGAAATGTGATATTGTGTTATATACTAGGAATGTATGCTGGGTTGTATGTGACTACAAAATTAAAGACGTATTGTTGGAAAGAGAAAAGAAATCTTGGTGTAATATTTCATAATAAATAAAGTTTTAATTCTTATATTTTAAATGTATTTTCTGAATATTTGAAAATTCTTGGGACGGCACAAAAAATATTTATAGTTTATGAAGCATGGGGAATATTGGAATATTTAGACATTATTTTTAAAATTTATTATTAAATGAATCACAGATTAGATCAATCTACGATAGACCTAAATTTATTGTGCTTTTCAATTATTCGTTATTGCTTGAGACGTTACATTTTCATGTTTCTCAATTTAATATTTGCAATAGTTAACTTTTGCTTATAATACTGTCAACACCACCAATATTTCATTGCCTCTATATAAAATGGTTTAACGAACTTCTTAATTCCAAAATGCTGAGAAAATATTTGTTAGATTTCACGATGTCCTCAAACTTTTATTACGCTTGCTAACGTAGTGAAATTTCTAATAAAATTAAAATTTATAATGTAGGCAACTTAATACGCACATCCAATCTTACTTATTATTTGATTTGTTCTGGGGTTACATCATTGTGCAAAGGCTTCGGAACAGCAGACCATATCCAGACACTTCGCCTCCTAGTCGAGAAAGCAACTGAGTACAATATTGACCTCCACATAGCTTTCATCGACTATAAGAAAGCGTTCGACT
>JARJEC010078152.1:0-12421 GCA_030264575.1 Tachinus sp. AB-2021 | reverse complement strand
TATGAAATATGTATACTAGGTAATAGGTGTTAAGCCACCGTAGTAAAAGTTGCGTATTCAGTTCTTGTTTTATTTTTAAGTAACACAACGTTAATTTAAAAAAATATAGCGCGTGAGGTTAAAAAATTCTTATAGGGTTTGAAATGTGCACACACAAAGGATGCATCGTAAGCTTAAAGTTATATATATATATATATATATATATATATATATATATATATATACGTGCACAATTTGGAATTCTATTGAATTGTGCTTTCTATATTATTGTCATAGATCCGGATAATATCGCTGCCCATGAGAGTCAATTTTTCTCTTTTCTTTTGATTTTTTTATTTTTAGCCAAAAGGTAATAATAACTTTTTAAATTATATTTGGGTTCTACTATTAATTTTGAAATGCTTATATTTAAGGTATGTTGTTTTCTTTGTTGTTGCAGCACACGATGTTCCTTCGTTATCGTCAGAAAAGCCTGTAATATATTGCCAGGTTGTGATTTGAATATGGTATTCAAATGGTTTTTATATTTGTTTATTGTGTAGCTGTTTAATGTTAATCATCCAAACAAAGTCATATAATGAGCCTATATCTAAATAGATAAACTCTTTATTTGGATGTTCTTTGATGATGATTATATGTTGTTTGTACAAAGTGCGGCCAACAAGCAAAAGTAGTTAATACGTGAACATCACGCAATAAAAGAATGCTTAGGCGCTTGTTTGCACTGTTCTGTAATAACCAAAGCGGTAAATTTTGTAATTGCCAAGCTTCAACCAGATAAATACTCAGATTAATAAATACTTTGTAAGACGTATATACTAACCAAAAATAAATTGTTTATTAAACGTTGTTGAGCTGTATAATATTATACAAATATTGTAATAATAATTATTTACAATTTACAATTTAAATTTCTAAATGGAACAAATTAATATATTATAATTATTAAATAATTATTTAATGTAATGGCGTAATAATTATTTAATAATTATAATACTTTAATTTCTGTATAATATTGCCTGTTGAATGAGATGAGATTATGCGGCTTAAAATTTCAACAATAAATAGCAGCAATCTGATAGGTTTGCACGCAATTTTATTACTCCGTGCTTTCGTTTTAGTTTAGTTTATATATCTATCTATTCTAGTTCTCCATTCGACTTTTATATTATTTGGAAGTAATATGTTAGAAACAAGACTACATTTGTATTTTGTACTTTTACAGTATTATTTGTGGTAGTTTTAAAAATAGATAAAATTGTTATATTTATAAAATTCTGATTATTTAATTTGAAAAAAAATTAAAAAATTTTAAATAAAAATTATATTTTTTTAATAAACGATTATTAACTGAAATTCTCAAATAGTTTCAATCAAAATGTATTTATTAATTATTGTATTTTATTGCAGATTTATATTGTTGTAATTTTTGTAATGACGTTTATATAAAGCTTGTCAATTTCTCTTCTTCTACTTGACTTTGAAGTAAATCTACCTATTTTTCAAGCCACTAGATAAAAATCCCTTACATCCGTGAGGAGTGAGCCAAATGTGTGATTGAAACATAATGAGGGGTAGTTTTTTCTAGATAACTAAAAAATCAGATAAGTAATTAAAATAAAGTATGTTGTTTAGCGCTTACTCAAATAAAAAGTAACAAATAGGATCAACTGATAATATTATATACCTACTATAATAGATTTTGTATAAATTAGATATATTATTTATAGTAATTGCGTAAATTTCAAATCTGTGCTGTAATAATAAATTATTAGTTCATAAATTATCTTGTAAAATAAATGGATTATTTAATCGTATATACAATTCACTATATTTATTCAAAACGCTTATATCTCAACTAACTGATGTTATGGACTCAATAAATAGACTAGATTTTATAATAGAATCTATTATGTTTACATTTCAGAAATGCTATGTAAACATTAAATGTGAATACGGTTTGAATTATATTATAATGTACACAGTAATCGATTGCGATTAGTGCAAGCGCAGCCCTACTTATTAAAAGAATATGAATCGTTGATAAAATGTGTGAACCGAAAAATGCACTCTCTGTGGTAATGCGGATTATCCCAGCTTTCTTTTCGAATGTGTGAATCGTGTACCGAGAGATTTGCCATTTGTAGTTTTAATGGCTGCATATAAGGGTGATACTGTCCACTATCCAATTCGCAAATCCCATTTCATATTACTGATGATGTAGGAGTTTTACATCAGCTATAATTTATAAGATTTTAAGAGATGTTTTAATTATTATTTATTATTATTATTTTGTTAATTTTGGCTTTATGTTGTGATATTATCTATACAGGGGTTACCTAAAGGTATAGACAACGACACTCTTACAAACCGATTTTTGTATGGCAGCTAATCTGGTCTGATTTAGATATTTTCAAGACTTCTATTGTAATATATGGGACCAATCTAGTTAAGTTTTATTCAAAAAAAATATTAGTACTGCTGATAATTGGATTAATAAACACTTTCCTTATGCTTTTAAGTTGAAATGATATTTTTTCCTTACACGTTTTACCTTATTTTTAGCAGTTCAAATTTCAATAAATTTTTTTTTTATTAATAAAAAAACTTTATGTCGGTACGATAGCACATTACTGTCTAGTTAGTTATTATGACAGTGTCTAATTAATTGTGATATTTTCAGATTCAACTTAAAACTTTGGATCGTGTTTATATGTTGTAACATATTTTCTTCGCTTTTATAAAATCATTAAACCTAATATTCAGTAGAGGCTAGGTCTAGACATTCCGTTGTCATATATGTAGAATCGGCTCATTTTTGTACATTTACATATTTAATTTATTTTAATGTTTTTTGTTATACCTATTGTTAATTTCAATAGCCTGACTTTTAAATTAATCAATCAAATAAGTGCAAGAAAGTTACTATTAATTATTTTCATATTAAAAACCGATAAAAAATAAAACAAACTGTTTTCTATTTGTAATGATATATTTGTGTATACAAGAAATATAAATTAATGAATGTGTGAGTGTATGTAAAGGCAGAGCGATGATGTGACTTGATAAATGTCTAGACTTTGCATCGTAACATAAAACTTGAGAGATGCCAATTACTTGACGCACGAATATATTAGACCATACCTTTATTGCACTTAACACGGATAAGATTTACATTTCAAATGATGCATGTTTATTAAATATGATAAGAAGTAAATATATGTCATTGTGAGAAGAACCACACTATATTTCACAAAGAGTATCATGCTAATAGAATATTTCATTGTTATCTACATAATACATTTCAGATTACTGTTTAATAATATACTTGTTACTTTTTACGTTTGTTTAAGTCAATTTGTTATAATTAAAATATTTAATAACATTGTAAGCAGTTCATTTAGAATTTTCAAATAAATTTTAAGGTTGGAAAACCTATTTATCTTTCGCTAATTTTAATTTATTTTTTATCTTCGATAAAGTTTTGCTATTTTTTTCATAGCTCAAAATAATTATAAATAAAGAAACTAGGTGTTTACCAATTTATGGATATAAAATACTTAATTAAAAAAAACTATGTATAATAACACTTCAAATATATTTTTAACCATCATATTATCACCATTAATTTTTTTTTTATTCTAAAGATTTCTTAATGCGAACTATTAAAAAGTTTATGACATTATTATTATTTATTTGATAATGATATAAATATATCAAAATCGATCATAAAATAAAATATTATAAAAAAATACAAAATATAAAAAAAAAAATTAAATTTATAATATGAATGTAATTAATTTTCACCAAATCAAAAATGAAAACTTTGAGTATTATTATTATTATTATTATTATTATTATTATTATTATTATTATTAATTATTTATTTTTACTACCTTTTTGGATACCACTCGCTAATTTATAAACATTTCTTGATATGATTTTATACGTATGTAGTTGTATCGTCATAGTTATTAAATTAATTTTAATTAATATAATTAATCATTGAGCTTTGATCTCACCAACAGCTTATTAGATCACTCACAAACCATCCCAATAGTCTAGATCATTTTTGTTTAATAATAAACTTTTTAAATTTTAAACGATGTTTATTCAATCGATGGCACAGAACGAATGTCGGTGCAAAAATAAAAATACATTGCAATAAAAACAAAGTTAATCTCAGTTCTTTACATGTACTACTATATTTATTTTATACATTCTTATGCAAAATAATAATAATTATAATACATTACAGTTTTATTAATCTTTTGATCAAGTAGTTAAAATAAAAGCAATCTAATAACATACAAGAATTAAAAACAACAAATAGCAGATGATATTCGTTTAAAATTATTTAAAATTCATTAAGTTATTTTAGTGATCGTGTATATCACTGCCAAGTTACTAACGGAGTACATTTTGAACATTATTTCTTATAGGTCGTAGGTCGTAGGGTGTTACCGGATAAACAAAAAAAATAATAAAAAATTGAAAATAGTATAGTCAAATCCCTTTTGATTAGCTATTATATTAAAAATTCAAATTAGATATTTAACCGTTTCGAGACTATTTAAGTTAAGTTCTGTAACATAGATGGATCCGATTGTGAGCTTATTAAAACAGTTCAATTTTGTTGAAGAATTAGTTTGCAGTGAACTAATTCTTTTTTTAAGTAAAAGTTGAAAATGATTAGTAAGACACACACTAGTAGGTTTTTGTTAAATATGAAGAAAAACTAAATCGTTATGTCAACGATTTTGTTATGTTCAAATTACTAGTCATTATTTTATCTATAAAGGTGCTGGCTGTTGCGGCTTGTATAAAAGAAGAACGCACTTCTTCTTTCGGAACCCATAAACCTCTAAAGTTAAAACATAATTAAAATTGTTGTTAAAAATTCTCGGCTATACAAATAAAATATTTTGTTCCACAGAATCCGAATATTCTGATTACACTAGACACATATGGGCCATTATTTAGATTAATTGGTAGTGGTTTTTATTTATGTTTTGTGATGATTTATTATTATATTATTTTATGTGGTTTTTTATGTGGTGGTTTTGAAGAAAGTTGCAAGAAAACTAGTTCGGTGACATTTATAAACAAAATACTTCAACATGTTTAGAATTTCTAAACGCATACATACCTATAAATAGAATACTCATAACATTGGAGCTATAAAAATTTTTTTTGGATAGCAATCACATTAAATACGTACGTCGGTTCTGACTTTTTGGCCGATAAGTCATACTCACCTCGTATCGGGATAACTTTATCATAATGTAAATCACTGGCATTTTGAAAACTTTGTTTCTAAATTTAGAATGGCTTTTTAATATTGCATTCCTCTGAGACTTGATTTTTTATAAATATCGCGTATTGTAATTTATGACACATGAACTAAACCCTAAGATTTATTAAGCCCAAAAACAAAAAAACTCTTAGCTCTACAGATGTGTTAAGTTGTAATAAAAAATAAGTTAAAAATATATGATCATAAGGCTGGTTTTGACCTCTACTATGTGGTACTTTATTTGAAGAAATAAATTATACACAGCAATTTTTGTTTTACTTATTGATGAACAAAATATGAATACGTCAGATGCAAGTTTAAACTTAAAGTTTTTAGCTGATGATTAAATGGGGAATCGTTATATTAAAATGGCTCTCACAATGTTGTTCTCGCAGTAAACGTCACAAACTGTTCTAGCGGAATCCAATGCCTTAACTCCTTGTTCAAATAAAACAACTTTATGTGTGAGATATTTTCTTGTATTAAATTTGTTGATTCCAATAACTCTAAACTTTTAATCGTCACTAACTTATTATTATTTAATATTAGATCAGTATCATAAGTCCATAATTTAAAATAAAACATAATTTTATAAAACTTAAAAGAATTGTAAAAAGTACAAAATATTGATTATATTTCAACAATACACTATAGATTTCAATTTCAATTTATACCTATTAGTAATAGTATTTGTGTTTCTTCTTTTTAACAGGCCATCGACTTCGAGGTCCTTCAGTCGTGTATAAGTATGTGTTCAATTAAAGCTTGTCACTCTAGAAAGTTGTTTCCGATAACTAAAGCGGCATTAATTGTTACTTAATACTACGCGGACACGAATTCAAGTTCTGGTAATGACTTAAACTTTTTTATTAATATTTCAATTGCTGAACCAACTTTTTAATTAATTTCATTTAAACTGAAATTCTATTTATTTCTATCAAAATAAGGCAGTTAGAAGCAATGCAAACTATTTATTTTTTTATCAAAATTGTAATTAAAAATATTTATCAATTGTTTCATATTGATAGAATAATAACTTTTGTTATAACTATTATTTTGTTTTAAAAAATGTTATTAGCAACAATTTATATAAAAAAAACTTTTTTATATAAAGACACATTTATATAAGAGTGTGGATTCTCAGAGTAATAAAACCTAACGAGAACGTGCTCAACTCATCTCTTCCTGTAACATAGTAGATGTCATAAACTACACCATACTGTTTCCATATCTAAAAGTAGATATATAAACTGGAAGCATAACGGATAGAATAAATGTCAAATAAGGTCTCCTATAATTACATTCCTCTTCGGAATGGTAAAATATTTTATGCATATAGTTTTTTTGTTGTTGTTTGTACGGTGAAGGTTTAAGATGGTAGTATATTCATGATTGAAATCTAGACTCGTGCTTGATAATAGTAAATGAAAACAATAATTAAAAACAAATTTTTCACGTACATATATAATATTGCACAAACTTGTTTTATTTATTATATATTAAATATTAGTATTATAATCTGAATATATTGTATAGTTAGTTGTATGATACATAAATTACAATTACGTATAAAAACTGAATAAAAATTTGACAGTTTAATTTCCATGGGTTAAAAAAACATCTATATACCATTCAACACTTTCAACATTGCAGAAAGTAATTCGTTAGTGAATTTTGAATAAATTCAGCCTTCCGTAAATGTAAATGCTTGATTCCATTATGGGGTGTGCAACCCTTTTGGTAGCCAATTGTCATTAGTGCGCCGGACTGGCTATTCACTTCAGCCCACACTATTCATATCAAATTCGAACTCAATTTAGCTGCACAAGGGTTCTACAAATTTGTACTTCCGCTATTTTACGAACTATTAAAACAATCTTTTATATTTTCAAACGTCCGAGATATTTCCTGCAATTTAGCAAACAACAAGCATCAATTAAGATAAATTCAATTTAACAGAAACAATTAAGAAAGTAGATGGTATTAAATGCAAATTAGGATTTATTTATAATTGTTGGCATAAATTTTATTAACAGTTTTTAATTCTTGGTTCAATATTAGAAACGTGCGAGAGATTTATAGGCAGTGTCAAGCTATAAGCCATCGCAATCTTGGATAATGGGTCTCGCTGCTTCCGAAGCTAACATGGCGGATGGGAATTAATTAATTGGCTCACAAAATAAAGACCATAAATTCACATAGCGTCACAAATTATGGGCGAGATAGGGAGTGTCGCGAAATAAAATAACCATATCTGGCTGCTGAGAGCGAGACTGGATGAAGTACCGAAGCTGCAGAGAGCTAAAGAACAAGACGGCGACAATGATACACGAACTATATTCCCGGTAGTTGTTTTATTTTTCAGGCTGGTGTCTTATCGAATATTTTGGTTAATTAGTTTTAGTAAGCCATATGTTAAAAGTGATTAAATATAAAAGTTTAACTCATTTCCACAGCGAACGTTTTAGTATTTTTATGAGCGTAATTATTAGATAAAGTTTATTGTTAGAATTACACGTGTGCATAGAAATTAATTAAAATTCTAGCTACATTAAAATATCTATAAAAATAATAAGTGCATCGGTATAAAAACAAAAATATAATGAAATAAATAAAAGGCATTAATTATAGCTGATTTTACTATTAATAGTAGCTGGGCTAGTTAGGATAACCATTTTATCGTCTATAAAAATTGATTTGTTAAATAAATACCATGAAATTGATTGAAAAGTACCAAGAAAGCATATAAAATAGTTCCCAAACCATAATTTAACAATTATATCAACCAAAAGTAGATATGTATTCAGTTAATGAGAATGTTAGAAATAAATTATAAAAGTTTTATAATTAGATATTTACTTTTAGTAGATTAAAATCATATGTAAATAGGATAATTAAAAGCTAAATAAAATCGTGTTATATTAATTAATTAAGAAAACATATAAACGTATATTCACGTTATTTAAAGCGTAAACAATTATACACATCGCATATAATACATTCATTTTGAACTGGAAATGATGCAAAGCATTGAAATAATTCGAGAAATTATTCCCAATGAATATGCCCCTAATGATTACCAGACGGATGCGATGTTCATTTGCAAATGACTTCATCTCGAAGTTACGCTGCTCTCATCAATTGAAGCAATCTTCATATTAAAGCTGCACCCCTCACTCACCCTTCCGACACAATATGAACTTACGAGAGTATAATTTTGATAGAGGACGAGGGGAATCGATTAGACGTTTAAAAAAGCTTGTGGGCTCCTTCCGGAAAATTAAACAGTCATTGTGTAATCTGCATACTCCGGTCAGTCCCAAAATGCTAATTATGTAGTATGGGTTACAGCGCCCCAGTTCCTTTATAGAAACACTAAGAAACTTGCAAATCTATTTTCTTTCCCCTTTTAAGATTAAAAAAATGATTGTCTTGCGAAATACTAAATAAATTTTTATTTTCGGAGAGACATCTGTCTGCTATATAATGAATATAATTAAATGAGAAGAAAAGGGAACATTTTCTAGATGTATTATTGATTTAGTGTTAAACAAACCGGGACCGGTTCATCTCTGTATAGCACGTGCCTTTGTTGTTGGCGATCTAAAAATAGCCGAGACGAAACAGTGTCTCATCATAAAGCATTCCTGCGTGAACCATATTCCCTCATATGTGTATAAAAACTTTAGATGCGAGGGAGGCTTTTTGTGTGTACGGCCGAACACTTTTTTGTACGGTGCTATTTTTTAAGTGCAATAAAACTATTACATTCGTTTTTTGCGTACGCAGGGGTCATCTTGTCCCTTGACGAAGTGACCGCGATACATCAAGTAATATCAGTTGTCGAGGAGATGCTACCCTTGGGTTTACCGGAACCATACATTTCAATCCTAAACGTCAACGCTCGACCAAGTCATATGCCGGCACTGTTCATATATCATTCCTTTATTTTCTTCTTTTCTGTCTTTCTAAACCAAAACGATAGTTATTAATGCCATATATTGTATAATTTATAAGAAGTACTAGTTCAGGTTGATAAATTTCATCCTTATTTATATTAAATTATATAAATATAAATATAAATAAATAAAATTTGTTTAACCGATAAATATTACAAAAATTTAATTTTATATGAGCTAGAAAAAATACAAGGAAATTAAAATCAATTTAAAGGAATAGGAAGTAGATATCAAGTTGCGTTTAAAAAAATAAACGCATTCCTTAATATAGGTAATTTGCCACGTTTCTCCACATTAACTAAAAATAACCAACTTCCCCATAGCACGCGCGAGTGTATACATTTTTTTGTATATTTCTTGGGGTAATAATGGACATTTGGGATAATTCTTTCCTCTTTCTAAAACCATAAATCGTATTTTTTTTTTCTGAATATAGCGTTTTATTTCGGGCAAACGTTTTAAGGAATTATGGTTTTTTAAAATATGCGCGCCCTGAAATAGCTATACGATAGTGAACGGGAGACAAAAAAATACGTCTTGTGTTTTTTTATGAAATTGTCTAATATACATGTCAAAATAAACAATGTATATTTCCCGGTCAACAGTCTGTTGTGTTTTGCTGCGGCTATTGTTAAGTTTTTATAATTAAACACCTATTAGTAGCTTGAAGGATGAAGTATGTGGAAGAGTGTGTTATGCAAGGATGACAAATGTGGTTTGTAGAGTCCGGCATAATGTTCCGAGAGAGAATGCCATATATTTTCCTAGTGTTCATTTTTTAATTAATTGGTATGCATTAATATTATGTATTTATATCAGACACAAATATTGACAAAAAGCACAAACTTCTTCGAATACATTATTATTCAAATATTTTCGGAATTACAAAAATAATATCAATATTTATATTTTTAACATTATATCTTTATATGATTTTAAATATTGATATTATTTTTATATCCAACAATTTTATTTTTGATTATATGTACCAATCAATCTATACACTATTTTAGTTCATTTTTTTAGTTTGTTTCTACTTCTGTACCTTATGACTTCAAATATCTTATTGAGCTACGAATCTGTTTACCTTACCCAACATTATTTTAACATCTCAATACAAAGCGTGCCAAAGTAATAGACAGTATTGTTTATTAACATATTCCACTATTATTAAAAGATTAGTTATATTAAATAACAATATTTATTTTATATAATACATAAGAAAGTTTTATTATTGGTTTATATATTTAATTTCTATAATATATCAAAATTATCGTATCATCGTAATTAATGTAAAATTACAAAATATTCAAACTAGTTATCTAGCATTGTCACCTCTATAGAAAGGATTGCAACGTATTTGTTTAATTTGTACTTGGGTTTCAAGTTTTACATCTTGTGAAAAATATTTCTTTGTTTTGGCTATTTGAATGACTCATTAATATATTAGAAATTATGCTAAAATAAGCTTCATTCTTAAGACGTTCGACGTTCCGCATCAAAAATTCGTGCGTTATTGACTCTCGGGGCTTAAACGATTGTGTATTAATTAATTAAAATTAAGAAAATTGTTTTCGTATACATATGAATAAAGGTATAAACTATTTTGCTATCGAATTAGTTTTTTTAGTCATCATTTTTTCTCGCAATTCACATTTAAAAAAAACATATTTTATATTGATGTTTAGGCATAAACAAAGGCATTTGTTATGAAAATAATCAAAAACCTAATCCGATAGCCGGATAGATTGTTCTTCTCTAAACAATTCTCCCTAAACAAAAATAAAACTAATTAAAATACAAATTCACAATCATTTGAGAGCTACACCTGTATTGGCAACGATTTATTGTGTTTTTACTGCAGTAAAGAATTGCAATCTGCATGAGTTGCGTACAGAGCGTGTCCTAAAACACTACAAGTATTCGGAAATATTTAAATGCACCAGTGGCCACGTACACCTTTACCCTTAATGATTCTCATTCCTTGATGCCTTGAACTTATTTTTATTCGTAGCGATTGGCAGTATCTAATAAAAATGCTGATAATCAAACTTTTTTATGAACTAAAACTTATATGGGGGCAATTTTGTTTAAAGGTCAAATTGAGCGTTACTCAAAATTTCTTAACCTATGTCAATTCCAAGAATTAATTTTATATCTTTTCTTTTTTTCTTGGCGTGTCAAACACATTCAAAATTAAAATTTGTCTCGAAATAAAAGGAGAGGGGGGGGGCGGAAAAAAATAGAGAACAATATGTAAAATTGATTAGTCTAATTGAGATAGAGCAACATGTACGGCCACGTAGCGAAAGATCATCTACGATGCTTGGGGTTCGATTCGATCCAAATTTGATTTTAGCGATTATTAATTTATTGAAGTCAAACTTTTATGGAAGCATTTTTTTTCAAAACATAGTGTCACGCAAAAATTCTTAATTTATCTCAATTTTACTCATAGATTTTACATCTTCCCTCTTTCTCCTGACGTATTAAATGCGTTAAAAGTTAAACTTTGGCGCGAAAGAGAAAGAGAACACCAATATAAACAAATAAAATTTTGTATGTTAATTTATAATATTTATCAATGTCAGATACATTGAAAAACCATTTACGATGCTAGGGGTTCCAGGTTCGATTGCCACGAGTAATAATTGTTTTATAAAAATTATAATAAGGGTTTTATTCTGCTGTGTGGTCAAAGCATACGTACATTTTTTTTAATTCACCAAAATAGAAATCGTGTCAAAAACTTGTTTCAGAAGCGTCATTTATTCGGCCATTCGCCGCTACGTGCCTCGTGACCAAAACAAACTTGTGCTTGTGCTTGGTATTTTAAATGATCAAAATTTAATACTATAACACCTAATTAATATTATTACCTTTAAAAAACGAATAATTAGAGCCCGTCCAGATCAAAGTTTTCCTCAAGATGCACTTCCTATATAATACAACTTCCTATGTTGTGGCAATATCAATATTATTCTAACCTATTTTAATATTTTTTAACTCCAACAAATCTTCACTTAATTAGCTAGATATAGCAGACAAATTATCCCTCCAATTGATCGCTTCGATTGCTAAAAATCCGATATCCACACAATCAATTTTACAATCCTCTCAATGCTTTCTTACTTGCTAAAACAAACGTTATTTTACTTTCTGAACT
>JARJEC010078141.1:0-12466 GCA_030264575.1 Tachinus sp. AB-2021 | reverse complement strand
TTCATTATTCATTATTCATTATTCATTATTCATTATTCATTATTCATTATTCATTATTCATTATTCATTATTCATTATTCATTATTCATTATTCATTATTCATTATTTATTATTCATTATTCACTATTCATTATTTATTATTCGTTATTCAATATTTTGAATTTGATATTTGATATTTGATGTTCGATATTCGATATTCGATATTCGATACTCCATATTCGATATTCGATATTTGATATTCGATATTCGATATTCGATATTCGATATTCGATATTTGATATTTGATATTTGATATTTCATAATCAATTGTTAATATTAACATATACATACATTATCTATTATTCGGTATTCACTATTCACTATTTTCTATTCACTATTTACTATTCACTATTCACTATTAACTATTCACTATTCACTATTTACTATTCACTATTCACTATTACCTATTTACTATTAACTATTTACTATTTACTATTCACTCTTCACTATTCTCTACTTAGTATTCACTATTATATGCTCTATTCACTTATTAAATTAATTTGCAGGATTCTAGACTATATATATATATATATATATATATATATATATATATAAATTGCATTAAATG
The DNA here is from genome assembly GCA_030264575.1 of Tachinus sp. AB-2021. Lineage (NCBI taxonomy): Eukaryota > Metazoa > Arthropoda > Insecta > Coleoptera > Staphylinidae > Tachinus > Tachinus sp. AB-2021. The sequence goes on along the minus strand of JARJEC010078141.1, from coordinate 11,859 downwards.
CTATTTAAATATTTTTACGTAACATATTTTAACAAATTATTTTTTTTAATGAATGATACGAAATGAGATTATGTTTGATATGGATACATCAATGAACATTTGTTGGAGTGGTTAATTTCTCATTCTCCAGCATATATCTGCTAAACTATCAAGAATATAAAAAAATGTATTTATTAAAGTTGCTTGGTTCATTATTAGCTATTTATATATATATATATAAAATAATTAATAATAATATTTATTCTGAAAGTAAAAATACTCTGTACATGATTCACAAATCACGTCAAAACAAAAACATAAAACATAAACTTATTGAAATTTATAATTAAAATTCTTCACAAGAGTAAATTGTGCTGCTTAGTAGTATTATTTTGATGTACTTTTTACATATTGTTGTTAATAATATTTTAATTCGATTTGGCAAATGGTTGTAAATTTTGAAGCCGCTATAATAAAGACCTCTCTGGAATGATGTTGTGCTATGACGAGATATTGAAATGTTATTTTTTGTTCTTGTATTATATGCATGAAATTTACAGTTTAAGTTAAATAAATGTTTATTTTTATGTACAAATATAACAACTTCATATATGCTAGCTAATGTTACAATTCCAAGATTTTTAAACTGTGATTGTTTTAAATGTGCCAATTTTCGAAAATATTTCATTGTTTACATTATTAGTAGTATTATATATGTATTATATAATTTACAGCACCATTTCGGGTCTTACTGGAAGTAAAATTAACTTCATTTTTTTAATGGAACACTGAATATTTTATTATTTTTAAATTCCATGTTTAACTATTCATAAAGTTTTTTATCATTATATGCCTAAGATCTCAATACTTACTGAGATATTTACTGGCAAGTTGATCTATGCATTTTAAGTGTAGTCCATAGCAATTTATATTATTTCAAATATTTTTAAGAATAACGCAATAATTTATTTGAGCAAAGTTTCTTACTTTCTTATTAGCTATTAACGTGAAAAACTTCTTTGGCAATTTTATTATTTCTAAATTGTGAAAGATGAAAAACAATCGCTCTACAAGACAGCATAAATAATATTGTTTTATTTCATCGTTATAGCCTTATAGAAGGCTGTATGTGATATTTTGTTATTTATTTTCAATACTTGTCAATTTGTTTGTACTAACAAATAGTTGTCAACAGAAAGTATTGTTTATTTATATAATTACTTCTAATTTAATTATAAAAACAAATAATTTTATCGATCTAATAATAACAAACGCGCTGCTGTGGTATTATACCAAAATCTATATCCCGGCAGAAAGCAGCCCCACAAAACCACGTTTAAAAAATGGAAAAATTCTTTGCGTACCTTTGGCAGATTTACAACACATGTAAATAATGTTAATCAAAATAGAAGAGAAAACAATGTCAAAATTGGTATATTAACTTTTTTTCTCCTAAGGTGGTTTGGCAAGCGTCCTTGGACTGCGGTCCTGGTTGTCCTATTGTGCACCTCTGACATCTTACACCTTTAGCAGTTCTCTCTTTTCGATTAAGTACGGGAGTTTTTGCTACGGCATTGTTTTTAGCTCTTCTTGAGTTAGCATATGCTTGTCAAAGTGTACTGTGAGTTGCACGTTAAAGGCTTTGCATTTACACAGCAGATGCTGCAAAGTCTCTTCGTCCTCCAAACATCCGCGGCATACCTAATCTAGGCATGTGCTTGTTAAAACCACAGTGTCCGCTAATCAGTCCTGGGAGCCTTTGCAGTTTGGTTTGACTCGTATGCAATACTTCCTTTTAAGTATTTTATATTTGTGTGTTTTATTCCCTGGCAGTTTTTCCACAAGTTATTGTGTTCCTCTACAAGTTTGCGTTGGATTATTTATTTTCCGGTTTTGTGTGGCATCCCAAATGTTAGTTCTGGTCCAATAAATGTACCAGTTGTTTCTTTTTTTGCTAACTTTCTATGCCTTGGTCTTTTAGTGTCTAGACCAAGCGTACTTTGTTGTTTGTATCCAAGCTATTTATGCAATCCAATACCAGTTTGGATTTTATTACTGACGATCCTAACGCCTATAATGCTGCCTCGCTGTAGGACATGATGGTAATTGGTCTGTTCAAATAAGGGATTTTTTTAAATAAAACTATAAAACATTGAATAATTTCTAACAACTAATTTAAAGTTTGAGTTGAACAAAAACCTGTAATAATAATCAAAACAACTCTCGACTCTATAATATACCTGGCACACCACTTAATGGCGGCCACTTTCGCTTGAAAAACTGATGCATATTTATCCAGGAATAGCGTGTTTGGCTTCATATATTTCAGCTCCGGTGCTATTTTGGTTTTTGGTCCCTTCTGTGCACCATATATTTCCCTATCCCGCGCCCGGATATTTTTTATTTGACCACTTGTCTCGCGACAGTATTACTACATCGAATGACCTTTCAATGCGGTAACCTTTCATAAAGTCTTATCTCATCATTAGAGTTTTTTCTTCATACAACATGTTTGTAATACTTGGTCTGTGAGTCCCGAGATTAAAAACGTGTTTGTTTATATGTAGCTTATACACTGCTTGTCTTGCCTCGATCAACACAACTAGGTGAGGTGGCGCTAGTGTCAGTAGTACTTGTGTCAGTCGTGTTCATCGCTCCTGTTATCAGCAAACATGCAATCTTCTGTACTCTGCCTTCTTTGGTGGCTGTCATACAAGTACTTCGTATGTCATGATGGGTCTAATTGCCACCGTATATAGCCATCTGGTCATATTTGGTGTTAGTCCCCAAGTGCGTCCGACCATTATTTTGGTTGCAAAGAACATCCGTGTGGCTTTTGCAGTCACGATTTCCAAATGACTGTGGAAGGTAAGTTTGGTGCCAAGCGTGATTCCCAGATATGTTTTCGGTGTTTCGTCGGCATGTAAAAGGAACGATCACCATTTTGATTGGTTTTACTGATAGTCCCTCTTTAATACATCAACTTTCTACGGTGTTTAGAGTGCAATCTGCTTTAAGTTAGATACGGTTGCCCCAAACTTCCTTTTCTGACATCGTCAGCATAGTGACTGTAGTAAGCTGTTGATGACGAGGCACCACAGTAGTGGTGAGAGTACACCCCCAGTGACCGTGGCACCCACAGTTTTTCCATATAATGTTATTTTGACTGTCTTATTTTTGAGCATAAAGTTGATCCAGTTTTTGGAAAAGAAGTGATATTCCTGGTCTCTTCCATGGCAATGGAGGTAAAGCTGATATCAAAAAATCCAATATCTAGAAATGCTCCCAAAACAATCTCCTTGCAATGAATGGCTTTCTCGCTTCAGGTAACTAGCTGATGAATAGCCAGTTTGTTGGATTTTCCTGACAGGTAGCACTGATGCTGGTGCAGCGGCGGAGCCTATAGTGCACTGTACCGTATCTGCCTTTTGACTAATTTTTCTAATAGTTTTAGCATAAATGATTGTCTGTAGGATTTAACCTCTTTTAACTTTTAATGGCATTATTGTAAGCCGTGAGGTTGGTTTTATATGTTGCACAGTCTCCGTTTCTTTTGGCTGTGCCAAACAGTTGTCTTGTGCTTGCCATTGGCCTGTCAAGTTCCCTGTTCTACCAAGAAATTTTGTTGGAGGCTTGTTTGTCAGTTCTCGTACAGCTTTCTTCAAAGGTGGTTCTGATAGAGTTGACAACCGAATCTGGCAATATCACTAACTCGTTTGCAGTTCTTGCTACCTTTAAATAGACTTCGATTTGGTCAACTAGTATCACTTTATATAGATTTCAGTCGGTTTTCCTTGAGTTCCTGTTTTCCAAAAGCAGTTATTCATCAGATTGAATAGTGAATCCGATGTATGCATGCATGATTAGACAAAAAAGGTTTATCTGACACATCATACCACTGTTTTATCACTTTAATTTCCTTTTGATTACCTAGTGTAAGGTCGATAACTTTGCTGTCCGACGCATTGCAAAAACTTTATTCACTATATCTAGGTTAGTTTCAATTAAATATTCTTGAAGTTTGTACCTCATAGATTAATGTCCTTGTTCCCCCAGGGTATGTGGTGTGCATTAGCACCACAACCGAGAATCGGTTTGTCTGCCAGGCTGCTTGATAGCTGTTGTCTCCGCCGGTGGTGAAGAACTCCGTTGGTCAAAGGGAAGGTAACCGTATCTGAGAATTATCTCCATTCTATTTCCTTTTCCTACTATGGTTACCTTGTCTCTCGCTAGGTATCTGTAACATAGGTCCCATAATGGTAATAAGTTAAGTACATGTTTTACTATGATACATGTACAAGGGTTGCATGATGGCCTGGTTGCAAGCATCCGTGTACCCTATATGCTCAAACCTCTTATTTGACCCGTGTGTATCCCTGGGTTTTTGAACAAGAGCAATGTCAATGTTGATTTGATAAAATACGCACTGAAGGCTGAGGATGCTGGCTTACAGTGATGTAAATTGATCTGCACAACTATTTGCTTACCTTTTAGGTTTCGTTGCGACCGCCGTTCGATCTTCATCCATTGCCTCCTCGTTAAGGTTTGTCTCCTCTGGCTTGTCACCGCCCTTTTTGGGGAGTGACAGAGCACGGAGGGCTATTGTTGAAAAGCCTAGTTGCAATTTGCTCCTTGACTTTTCAGTTTTCTCCCAAGAGCCTTTGTCCACAAGTAGGACATTTTGAGTCTACTTGGAACCTAGCTTGAAGTTCACCATTCTCCAGGTATTAATGCAAATGGTGTTTTGCCTGCCACCCTGTTGAGCCAGATGCCCTGTTTCAGTCCTAGGTTCTGAAAGTTCCTTCAGGTCAATGACAATGTGTACACTAACCATTTGGTTGTTGGCTCACACGTTATTTTCAGGTACCCACCTTTATATGTGCATTCCTAAAATCGGGGTGATGCTTGGTATTTTACCAACTCATCAATACTGCTAAGAATGGCTGTTTTGATTCTTCTGCTTCTTCGGTGTTCAAGGAACACCACCACTATTTCAAAGTTTTTGCTAGTGCAATACCCGTCAGAGTGCCCTTAAAGGTACTTTTTGAAGTCCCTTCATTTCTTTTACTGGTTATGGCCGGCCGTTTTTGTAATGCGGGTGTGCTGCTGCTGGACAGGTTTTGTTTTTGCGACACAGCTTTCTGCATCAGATTGCAATAGTAGGGTTTACTTGCAAGTCCTTTCCGCTGGTTTAGCTTACTTTAGAGCGTATCCAACAATTTCTACAAGACAAGCAGCTACTGATGTGTCAAGATACAAATTTATAAAGGTTTTAAAATGAAATAAACTAAAACTCTACCAATTTCATTTTGTGCAAACATTGCATCCCAATGTGGGAATGATGAAAATCCTGTCTTAACTGTTAAAACTCCTGCGCAGGTACGTTTTTCGATTAATATGTAGATAGGAATACTGGATAATAAACTTCTGGAACCATATTTCTACGAAGGAATCCCGACCAATATTTACTCTTTTTTCAAAATGAATTCCAAGATTATATCTACAATCTTCCAGTAGACGTAAAGCAAATTTTAGATTTCAAAATGATGGTGCTTCTGATCATAATGGTGCCCAAGTAACTAATTTGTTAAATAACATTTTTTTTCAAAACTGGATCGCCTGTATTATCTACTCTAGATTTCTTTGTGTGGGGTTTCTTGAAGAACAAAGTTTATGAAATATCTTTCCAAAATCTGATGGAGCTTAAAAATAAAATTAGAATGGCTTGTTTATTAATACAATGCAATGTTACAAACGTAACAAACGTAAACTTATTTCTTTAAGTAAGAGAGCCCACAATTATTTACAATCGCTTTTATGGACATTTTGAACATATTATTTTATTGTTTATTGTACTCTACCAAAAGTTATCCAAAAGTTAGATCCAGCAGAGAATTAGTATTTTTGGGCAAGTTTTATTTTAAAATTTCAGTCATTGGGTAATAATCATAAAACAAGCAAGTTTCGGATAAATTCCTTATCCTTTATCAGCGTTAAAACCAACATATTACCACATCACACTCATTAATAAATGATCAAATAAATTAATAATTGAAACACAAGAAGAAAAAAAAAACAAAAATATAAAAAAATATTATAAAAAAGGGGCGCTGCGCTGTTGCGGGACACTTGGTAGATGTCAAACATCAAAATCAATTTTTTGTAGGAAGCTGTGCATTTTGGTACTCCATATTCTCACTGTCACTTATGATATTATTTGCTACTATCACTAATATAGATTGTGTTTACAGTGTGAATTGTATGCTTTAATCTTGCATATAGGTGCAGATGGTAACTTTCATCCTAACACGAGTTTCTGCTGAGCGTAGAGTGAGGAATGGGAAGTCTAGTATTAATGTCATTATATCTATTATTGTGCAATGATGAATTAACATTTGCAAATTCTTTTTAAACAGTTTCTAGAATAATCAAACAAGGCAAAGATAGATAGCGTACCGCAAACTGGACTGCAGTTGGTGTTAATTAAGAGATCGTGATACCGTCAGATAACTCTTCTCTCTTAAAACGAGGCATCCCTTGGAACTTGAACTGGGAGAGTTTGGGTAACCTTAAAATTTTCTTGTTGAGTAACTTAGGTAGAATCACCATTTGACTGGCATCTTCTTACAATAATTGGCATTAGCGAATTTGTTGTCATTAAAAATAAATATTACTTGATATGTAACCAAGTCACCTCTTTGTTCATCTTCGGCATTCATAGTTCTCAACAATAATTTTGAAGCGTTTTCTAATCCGCTAACAAAAAATAGTAGGAACAAGCGTGGTCTGCTATTTTGTGCATGTAAATATATATTTATTATTTTATTGTTTATCCTAAAGTTTAGGTTTACTTTATATTGTTTATTTAAATTATTGTACTCTTTAAATATTGGAGTTAAATCGAAATAATGTAAACATTTTTTGTTTTATTCTGTTTTTCTCTCTTTTTTACAAATATTTTAGTCGGAATGATTGTTAGATTCTTTCTGTTCTTGTTGGCATTTTCAATTATTTGAATAGTATTTTTCTTTAGTTTTTTAAAAATTTTTATTGATCTGTTTATACAGTATTTTTATTTTGCTTTGTGTTCATAGACATAATTGTTAACCAATTATTAATTTATTGTAATTATTTACAATTTTATAGCTTGAGCAGAATTTAATAGATAAAAAGCTTATTTCTCAAACTGTGTCTTAAAGAATTGTACCAACATAGAACTACATCTCATATGTTTCAAGTCGGCTTTACTTCTCAAGTTACCAATAACCACGTCTTAAGGAGTAGATTATAGGTTAGGTTAGGTTTGGTTAGATTAAGTTATTGTTCACTATTTTTATCTGCGAATAACAAGAATAATGAATATTGAGGACGTTGATATAATAGATATAACTTATATTGTCAATGATATTAATCATATTTCCATTCATAAAATGATTTAAATTCGAAAAAAATATTTTGATAAATTTAGCTTCAAATAATTTTTAAAAGGTTTGAATTGTTTATATTTATAATTATACAATTAATCAAAATTAAATTTTATTACTAGGAAACAAAAAACGACATGATAATTGTAAATATGTAAATTTAAAACATTAATGGTTTATATTATACCCTTCAAAACTCAAATCTCTAAGCCTTAGAATGACACCAAAAACACCTGATCCTTCTTAGATGGACCACCTATATATATATATACAATGCATTGACATGCTCTGTTGCCGTGAAAATAATTAACTAAATTATATTTAATGAGGCGGCTGGTAATATTCAGATTTTATTAATTAATTAAATTTAAAATTTAGTGAAATATAGATTGTAATAAATTATAAATAATAATATTTTGTGCAAATTTTTTGGCTTTTTGTTTAAAATAACTAATTATTAAAGTATTTTAATTATAAAGTTATAGTACTTATGATTAAAATTTCTAAATTAAATGTTTGTTGCTAGGAAACAAAACACAATCCGATAATTGTACATCTGTAATTTTGAAAAATTAATGGTCTATGTTGCACCCTACAAGTCAAATCTCTAACTCCAAGGATAACTAAAAAAAAAACGCCTGATAATGAATCAAGCATTTATTGAGAGAGTAATGCTTAAAGTGAACGGGTCACAATAATAATTCATACATAATAAAAATTACATCAATTGAAATGGCTTTATTTTGATCATTAGTTTTATGATAACGAAGTAATTTTTTTAACAAAACAGAGAAAAGCGTTTTATTTTTGCTGTGTTAAAAACTATAATATTTTAATAATAATAGAAGTAGGTATAAGTGTATATACGTTCAGATATTGCAACTTTAAAATTACTTATATGTTGATTGTTAAATTATATTTAAACTAATTTATTTTATTAATTTTTAGTATTGTTTTGCAATATCGTATCGAAGGGAAAACTTAAGACAGTACGAGTTGCGAGCTCTTAGCGACACAGAGTGTAAGAATTGGATTGAGGCAATACGTGATGCAAGGTATATATCAATTAATTTGTATTACGTTAGTTTATAATAATGTCATAAATTAAAATAAAATAACATGATTTTACCATAAAATTACAACACATCTAACTCCATCACTTCCTGTAGTACTTTAAAGTTGCTTATAACCATCGTATTAAAATATTCGAAATAATAATGCTACCAAAATGGATATTTGTAGAAACTCTTGTTCGATTAAAAGATTCTTTGCACATTGTATTTTATTCCTAGGATATGACTAATAATTTCTACTATTTGGATCAACATTCTAGAAGTATAGTATACGAAGTAGTAATGCATGAGACACACAGTCAAATATTTTACTAAAGTCAACAAACGTTGCAACAGTAAATAGCCTGATTTTAAAGCAATCAATGGTATTTGAAATAAAAATAAAGCGTGGGAAGTTGCTTCTCTAAATATAAATTTGAAAATATACATTTTCAAAATTCTTTAAAAGTTGTTTATAAGTTTAAGACGGTTTTTTTGGTCAAAATTTCTTTTAAAATATTTGGACATACATAACGTGATTTATTTAAAAATGTTATTTTTATTAATAAAATAGTTATTCAATTGTATTTCTGATTTCACCTTTAAAATTTGCAATAAAAATACTGCTACTTTGCTAATTCAACAAAAAAACACTGAGATTAACGAAGTTATCCATGGTGAATGAATAAGTGGGGACACCCTGTATATCGGTATTAACGAAATGAAAGTGTATTAGACTTGATACATAAATTAATTAAGTATGTCAAAGGTCTACTTCTAAGCCTTATATGTCTCATGTTTTTACTATTTTTTTTAAATTATTGATTGCTTCTTTGACAACATATGTCACATATGGCGATACTTACAAATATTAAAATAGTCAGTAGGTGAACATTCAAGATTACACAAAAGCTATATAGGATCGGTGCTAAATTTAAACAATGATTGTTTTATTTTATGCGCAATTGCAACAAATAAATAATGTGTGCTTGGAACACACACAGTAAAAGTAAAACATTTGGTTAAATCGGTTATTTGGAAAACATGGGGGAAGCTGTCGCCTAGTTGATGTGAAACTTCGAAATCCATTTTTAATAGGAATCTGTGCTTTTGATGCTCCAAATTATCATAATATTGTCTGTTACTGTCACTAATATAGGTTGTGTTTGCTGTGCGAATTTAATGCTCTGCTTGCATAATTAAAAAAGTGAAAATGGCGCCATTTGATGTTTCACATCAAAAACAACATTTTTTGGTTATTTAATAATGTTACTGCTACAGCAATTTTGAAAAATAAATGTTCTTTTCTCTTAAATAGGTACAATTGCCAATTTCAGCGGACTCTTCAATTTCTAAAGCGGACATGTTCCCTTTTCCAAATAATTGATTTAATTTTATTATAATATTTATACTGAAATTTAAATGTTAAAACTTTTTATCCGTCTTATTAATGTACAGCTACTCTTTCCATTAATTACACTACACATTATGGATATACACGCCAATGCATACAAGCACTTAAAAAAATGTAAATTAATTTATATTACAGTCATTATCACAGTTTATAAATTTTATTTTTTGGAGTTTGAATCCACTTATAGGCTAGTCAATGGGAATTTAAAATTACAAAATGCATTAGCAGGTTATTTTTTGAATTGCTTGCTTAAAAAAGTTCTCCATCGACCTCGAACCGCAAAAATCGAAAAAAAATTTTTAGCATCGCGAGATAAGGGCGATTTTTTATATCTTGGCTGATATTGATTTTAGTTTTTAGTTTCTTTTTTTATGTACTGAAAAATATTTTTACTTAACTTTTGTATGAAACTTTTTTGCATAACTTTGCAAGGAAAACTGCTACATGCCAAGAAATGGCGTCTTTTAGGGGGTTCTATAATAGTTGATGAAAGATGAATATTTTAATAATTGACTTTGGCGCTTTTTGTGGTGAGTATTTTTTTCGTCACCATTTTTTTTTCATATAAAACTTATAGGAAATTGTCGGCCCTACAGCTATTGTTTTTTTTATAACTATTATAGAAAAGCAGATAAAATTTATTTAAAAAATAGAAAAAACTACCCCGCTAAAACTTTCCATGCAACGCTATGCAAAAGAGTTTCATATAAAAATTAATTAATATATTTTTCTACATATTTAAACTAAAAAAGAAAAAGAAAATGAAATTTGTTTAGACTTACAAATAGTGATATCTTCGATTCCTATCTACAAGTCAAAACAAATTTTGTACAAAAGAAATGTTTGCTATTTGCGCTACTCAGACATAACTTGTTTCATTGAATTTCAGTAAAACACTCAATATCAAAACTATTTTTCAAAAGTTGAGGATATGAAGAATTATTGTTTGCTTTGCTTATTAAATTCAGTGTATCGTTAGTTTTACATAACTGGTTAGTTAAGTAGAGTGTGTGTTTTATTGTACTGTGAATCGGAGCAAATCGTACTTTCCATTATTTTGATTTTCTACTGAAAACATAATATATAGCAGATACGAAATATGGTAGTTATAAGGGCCGAAATAACACAAGGGCTTTGCGTTTTCTGTTATATAGTTTTTAATATTACATATCTATTAAGATTAATTGAATGCAATTTTTTTTTCAAATTGATTTAATTTTTAGTTTTAATAAACTTTTATTACAAAAAGAAGAATTAGAACAAAAGCATCTCCATTTACTACAAATAGTTGAATCCGAGAAAACGGCGAAGTGGCAATATACAGTGCAATGCGAGGAATTTGCTTCGGAAATAAAAAAACTGCGAGCAGAGGTAGAACTCATATCAATGAACAATTACATTGATTTAACTTATTGCATTTACACTAAAATTATATTTCAGTTATTCGCTTTAAAGAAGGAATGGAAACCCAGGAGTACTTATAATTCCAGCAGTAACTTATTACATAATGCTAGCGCATCTACAATCAATTGTTCAGTATCCCGAGCCGAAGAGGAATCTATTGAATTAAGAAAAATTAAAAAAGTACAAAGTTTTTTTAGGGGTTGGTTGTGTCGGCGCAGATGGAAGAATATTGTGGAACAATATATCAAAAGTCCTCACGCTGAAAGCATGCGTAAAAGAAACAGCCTTGTATTTCGAATGGTGGAAGCTGAAGAAGAATATATGGAGCAAATGGAGGTTTTAGTTTCCTGTTTCTTTCGTCCATTTAAAATGGCAGCTTCGTCTAAAAAACCGCCATGCACACATGAAGATGTCAATTCGATTTTCTTAAATAGCGAAACAGTTTTATTTTTGCACCAAATTTTTCTGAAGGGATTAACTTCTAGATTAGAAAATTGGCCAACACTAGTATTAGGTATTTATTCTCATTTTGATCATTTTTATATTTATATATATATAAATATATATATATATATATATATATTTA
>JARJEC010078089.1:0-10629 GCA_030264575.1 Tachinus sp. AB-2021 | reverse complement strand
AATCCGAAGGAGTTTTACCATGAGGTGCATCGTCCGGCACGTTTCTTGAATTTTTCTTCGTTGAAAGATGGGGAAGGGGCTGGTGCTGACAGGGAAGACTTATTTGCTTAATTTAATTAATTGATTATCCCCTCTTTATATTCTAGAATTTGTATTAGACATATTAGTTGTAAATAAAATAATTCTTCTTACTTTTCTTTTAATAAATACAAAGCTCAAACAACAGTGATCAAATTTGGTATGACCAATGTGGAATGTTTGCAAAAGTTATGCAGTACTTGGGCAACTGTATTGTCCTGTCTACTTGAGCCATTTAAAGAAATAGTTCATCTCTTAAATAAAGCAATTTTTTATCCCCTAATTTTCTATTGCTAATAAAATGCATTTATTTCTTTAAATTAATTAATAAAACTGTAAATACGGCATTATTTTAATAAGTTCCACAAAAAAATTGTTGCGAGTTTTTTAAAGCAACCCCAAACCACTAATAGTGTTTATGTGATATCAAATGTTACGTTGAAGATATTATTATTTCTATGAAATTTGTTAATTAAATTGAATTTAATAATTTGTATTGTTTTTTATGTTAAAATTATAATCAATCATTAACTTATTAACATATTTATTTATTAAATATTACTATTCCGATATAGGAAGAACTTGTGGTTTTAATGGTGTTAATATAAATTCCGAAGGCAATACAAAGCCACATAATTAATGAAAACAATCATTAAAATGTTTTTTTAATCTTTAAAATTATAAATTGTTTTTAATGTTAAAATAATATTTCTCTGAATTAAAATAAAAATTGCATTCCCGAATATTCATGAAGTACAAACGGCGCTCAGGAAAAAAAACGAAATTCAAAACTTCACCGGTTGCCGAGCAAATTGAATCCCTTCACTGGCTATGTGTATTAACTAATATTTTTTACTTTAATTATGTACTCACGAATTCGAAAAATAATCAATGTAATTTTGTAATGGAATTTATAAAATATATTCATTTTATTTTTAATAATGGGATGATAATGATAAACACAATTATGTTCAAACATTAGAAATTAGATAAAAATTTTTATAGATATAATTTTATATAATAACCTTATCATTAAAATTTCGTTCAAACTAATCGAATTATTTCGTTAATGAGTTTGTAATAGTTCATTTGTATTTATAAAATAAAGGTAAGATTTTGTCTTATTGCAAATATTGTATCCTTCAATATATTAATAAAATAAGATTGCTTCGTCCAGGAGTAGTGTAAACTCAATATCGTATTTCAAATTCAGTGTGATTTTAATTTAAAACTATCATAAGCAAAGTCATAAGTGAATCACATATAAACCCTGCTTTATTAGATTGTAGTAATTATATTTATTATTGTTCTAGATACAATGCCAGAGAATAAAAATCCGTTTATATTTGAAACACCAAAACTATTTAGAAAAAATGAGAACGGGTTAATCAATCCAAGAAAATTGGTAGCAGAAAGAACGGTGTATAACAAAACATTTGATGCAAACCTAGCAGTTTATGTAAATCGTGCAAAACTAAGAAAATGTCCATCATTATCAAGCATCGAACATGGAAGAATACAAAATCTTGACGAAACAGAAAAGAAATCAGATGTGAGCCGTTTATTGCAATCACTGCTATCAAAAGCTAAAGATAAGCCAAGAAAATCATCATATCCCCGCAGCGATATAGATATTATCCGTAAAGTTTATCCAGATTTGTGTAAAATTTTTACGGCAATCGAAGATGGAAATTTGAGTAAATTGCAAGGTTGTTTTAAGTCAAATGTTCCCAAAATTTATGATGACAATGGAAATTCTCCCCTACATCTAGCATCAAAACACGGACACATTGATATAGTATTATTTTTAATAAAATCTGGCGCTAATATTAAAAGCAAAAATCAAGATTTAAACACGCCGCTTCATCTAGCTTCCCAATTTGGATTTATTAATATAGTAAAACTATTTTTAGATAAAGGGGTCCACATAGATATTAGAAATAAAAATAATGACACTCCTCTGCATCTGGCTTTTGCCAATGATAAAGTAAGTGTTGCAAAATTTTTGCTTAAAAATAACGCTAGCATTAACATTAAAAATAATAACAACAAAATACCTATCATGTGTTCAAAAAATTCAGATCATGGCAAATTAATTGGCGAGTTTATTAAAACAAATTGTATTTTAAGTGAAAAAAATGAAGACATAATATTCACAGCCATTGAAAAAAATTGGTTAAATGTGATTGATGTTTTACTAAATGCCAAATTTGATATAAATTGCACAACGAAAGACATGTATTCAACAACTCCCCTTCAATTAGCTGCTAAATTAGGACGTCACGATATTATTTCAAAATTGTTGGCTAACGGAGCTCAAGTACATTATAAAAATGCGTGTAAAAATTCAGCGCTGCATTATGCAGTCAAAAGTGGCAATTCGCGAAGTGTTAAATTATTAATCGAGTATAATGCGAATATCGAAGATAAAGGTACATGGGATCGCACACCGCTAATGTACGCCGCTATGAAAGGTCATCATGAAATTGTTGAATATTTATTAAACTTAAATGCTAATATGAATAGTAGTAATTGTGTCGGTTGGACCCCATTACATTTTGCAGTTGTATATAAAAATTTAAGCATTGTTGAATTGTTGCTAGAAAGAGGAGCATTTATTGATGCAAAAGATCTACAAAAAGAAACCCCGCTTTCATACGCATCCGAATCAGATGATTTTGATATCATCGAAATTTTATTAAAAAGAGGGGCCAATATTAATTGCAGAAACGAATATTTAGAAACACCTGTGCACATTGCTACAACATTAAACAATTCCATTGCCGTCGAATTATTATTAAAATATGGTGCATATATACACTACGAGGATATAAATAATTTAAAACCTATTGATATAGCAAATTTTAAAAATTACAAGGACATAATAAGGTTACTAAAACAATATTCAAATGTGAGCACAAAATTTTAATTATATTTCTATAACATTATTTATTATAATTAATTTGATAATATTAATTAAGTTAAGATCTATTTAATAAGCTAATCATTTTACAATATTCTATTGACATTAAATATAAATTAATTAGTTTTTTTATCTAATATTAATCTATTATAACTTTAAATTTTTAATAGATTTAATTATTAATAAAAATTATAATGTTCAATTTATATTCATAATTTTAATTACACACATATTTTATAGGAAATAATTTGCTTATTAAAATTATGATAAAGATAATTGTAAACGATTTTGTTTTCTTTCCGGCGATTAAGATTAAATTGAGTTTTGATGATGCAATAATTATCAATAAAAGATAACACTGATAGCAATGTTAAAAATGCAATTTCTAAATGTCACACTATCATGAATATTACATGATCAAAAAAAATATTCTAAAGGTAAGTACAATGTAAATCACAATAATAACTGATATTTAATTAAAAGTCAGTAAAATAACGCATTTCTGGCGATGAGCTATTTTGAAATATGAGCTAATTTGTGCCGAGTATTTTAAAGCTCCGAGTCAAGTGAGATATTTTTCAGACATATATAATATTGTATTAATTTTTCCCAAAAATTGTAAAAAAATCTAATCTAAAATTCTAATTCAACAATATTTTAAATTGAGCAAAAATGTCATTTTGTTGAATCCATAATTACAAATAAATAATTTAATAATTAAAGTAATTGTAAAATCATTTACATTTACATTTTACAGGACTAGTCATTGAACTTTACCTGCGCTTAAATAAACAATAAAGTGTTACAGAAAATAAAAACAATTTTATAAAAATTAATTTACCTATTAGGGACAGAATGTTTCGTTCAGGTTTTAGTTATAGCATAGAGTAGAGTGGCTGTGACAAATACTTTAAAATTGTATATATTAACACGTGAAAACGAAACTTTATAGCCCTTTAGTCACATTGCACGCACGGAGGAGTGTGAAATTTGGCATATTTAAAGTTCATATGGAGAAAGAGGGCAGAATAATGCAATTTATGGGTTACGTTATGTTAGGTTAGGATGTATTAGGTCAGGTTATATGCTGGCAAAGCTTATGTCAAACATGGGTAGATCTAGACAAGACAAAAGAAGAGTACTATGTTGCGTGGTCAACTCCATAGTACTATACATAGCTCCAGTATGTAATTACTGGACCAAGTTTGCAAAGTACAGATACATCCTGACAAGGGCGCAAAGTAAAGTGGCCATAAGAGTAGCTAGAGTCTATAGATCGACTTTCACCAGAGAGTTACTGGTTACTAGTTACTGGTATTGCAGGCACAGTGTCCCTGCATTTACGGGCACATGAAAGAACGCACGGCAATACCACCAGTTACAAAAAAAGGGGAGAAAGCGACCATACAAAAATGGCAGAATAAATGAATTCTGAAAAGCATAGCAACAACATCCCAAAAGAAAAAAAAGCAACAAATTCGGATAGAGATAAAAAATAAACTACACCCTAGGGAAGTAATACCGTGATGGTGATCCTTCTGACGCTAATGTAGAAGAAGGAGGAAGGTTTAGTGGGAGCAAGTCCAAATGGACGTGCATTTACTGGTCCACTGTGAAGCGTTTCAGCAAACGGTTCAAAGAATGACGTAAAAGACAATCCACGACTGTTTGCTCTAACGCTTCATAGTGGCCAATAAACGTAACTGCTATGTTGTCCAAATCTGTCAGTTCATTTCTAATAATATACTGTCTAATCTGTTAAGGACCCTCTTTGTGCTGAACCAAGGCAAACAAATTCATTTTGTTAAAGATTTGATAAGATTTGAATTTTGAGCTACATTGCTATTTTTGCCAAACAGTAAATAAAGGTAATATAATATTATATGATATTACCAAATACCAAAGCCAGAACAAACGATGACAAAGTTAATTTTTCTAGCAAAATTAAACGCATTGGCTGAAGTTATTTAAAATATGTTCAATAAAGACGCGCACTATACGGCAACGTTCCGCAAGGCTCTACTCCGGCATCCTCTACAATTTATTATTTGCATTGAATCTTATATAGGTATTGCACACTAGCTCACTCGGCAACGCAATGAAACAGAACGCGTTACCTGTATAAGTATCAATGCAAATAATAAATTGCCGAGAACGCCGGAGCTGAGCGGTGTAGACCGTTGCTCTACAGTGCCCTTTATTATTTTGCTATAAATTAATTGCTTCCAAAAATAAATTTTTTTTTTCATTATCATCTTTAATTTCTTATATTACGTTCACCTACAAAGTACCAAAATAGACAGTTTACAGGAAGCAAAATTGTAAATTTAAAATAGTTTTAAAATAGAAATACATCATCAGTAATTAGTCATGCCAAGCTGAATGAAAATTTTATTGTATAAGAATGCTACTATGAAGCATTTACGTACAGTAATATCAAATTTTTCGTCTTCTTTTGGATCATTTCTTTCCAAACGCGGCTGATGCGTTTAACAATCTGTCGTTTGATTTCCAAGGAATACTTAAAAATAATTCCCTCTTCGTGAAAACATACGTTAAGCAAAGGTTTTGACAGCAAATTTTGTTTGTCACGGAGAAAAAGGTATCAGCTATTCCATTGATTGTTTTATCTGTTAAGACCATGACCAAGATACTGGTTTCAAAATACCTGTTTGACGCACACTGCTTAGAGCACACCATTGAAAAAAAAGTATTGGCACTAATAAGGCAACAACCAAATAATTCTTGACTGGGATAAGTTCAGACATTACTATGCATGTCATGTCATGTTGCTTTACATTGCATACCATTATATTAGATCATTCATAAACCTTGCCCAAAGTAAAGCAGACAATGAAGAAAATTACAGTTAGTTATGCCAAAAAGAGGACTTTGCATTACAACTTTTTTCAACTACCAGCTAGAAGATTATACACGGTATAAGGCGGCCAAAACAGTAAATTATTTTAATAATTATTAGAGAAGAGAAATTTTACACGGTTCATAGGACTATGTGAAACAAATATTGATTTATATTTTATCTATTATATACGTTTCGGACATTACTCATTGTAGGCCAGTCAGTAGAGGATCAGAGGATGTGCTTACGGTATGACTTGGCCAATCATGCAACAACTTATTTTTTCTAAAGTCTTGAAGAAGAGGTGCTGCTAATGGGCAGTATTTGACAATATTTTTATATTTAAATAAATCCTACCACTTCCTTATCATTCATGCGTTTGGTGGATGTGATACATTAAATAAAAAATATTTCACAATGCCTCCTCAACCCACTCAGCAGTCACGATGAGATTTTAAAGTTGGTGCGCGTCATTTTGCTTCCTTATACAACTGCAACTCCACCAACGTAACTCCAGACGATTTGCGCCACTTCACGTTCACAACAAGCAGTGATCAAGGGTAAAGTAGATATAGCTAGAGTGCCACCTTATGATGCTGCCTGTCACCACTCATATCGGTGTTTCCGTCAAACGCAGACATGATTGGAAAACATAATAAACCCAGAAGAGTGGATATGGCACAAATAGCTGTAATTCAGGTCTAATGCCACTGCAAACTACTAGAAATTTGGCACCATTGTCTATAAACAGTCTCACGTGCTTATAAAATAGCGTGTAGTAGTTTGTCTTAAGTAGTACTTTTCTATATGCAAACACTAACAATGTGACAATACTTTACAATTTACTGACATCACAGGTTGACAACAATAACGACAACGATGATGATCACTTCAATCAGTTATTGGAGCCGATAAACAACCATATCAAGGTGATATGAACTAACAAACGAAATACCATAAAGATGAATTAATAATATTAAATTTTAGCGTTGTGATACTAATTACCTGTAGGGTGTGTTTAATGTACTAGATAGATTTTTACCTCTTTATGATTATTCTACAAAAATGTGTACAACCACTCACTTTAACTATATTAATAATATCAAAGTTGTGTTAATTACATTCTTAACTTCTATTTATTGAGTAATGGTTTTTTGGATATTTTCTTTCATAGTACTTTTAATTCAATTATTATAATAGGTAATTAACAATCTTTTTAAATAAATCTAAAATGGTTTAAAGTGTTCTTGGGATAGGTTATTTTTTAGTTAATAAAATTTAAAACAGCGGGGTGTTGTAAAATGTGGTGTAGATTCATTTCCAAGCTACAGATTCTCGGTTTTTGACAACACTTTGTCGTTTTTCTTTATTGTGGTTTAACCTTACCTTGACTGATCTATTAAGTTATTATACTTATTCTACGCAAGATTTATTGCTTTTTAATTTTTGATATCATATTTTAGTTTATATCTACTATTTGGAAGGCAAACAAAGTCACAAAGTTGACTAAGTATAGTACAACCAATTTAGCGTGGCCTGCGGAAGGCGTTTTCACACAACGGTGTAAAACGAAGCATAACACGAGAGGCCGAGGACCAGCACTGCTTTTGTCTCTGATAATACTCTACGCCAACCAGAGGCCACGCTATGTAGGTTGTACTAGAATATTTACTCGTTTCTTTATTGTAATTTGAGACATTACCACTTGATTTAGTTATTAAGTACTTATACTCATCCGACCCAGAATGAAATACTCTTTAATTTATTATATTTTAACTTTTTTGGAAAGATGTAATGTTTATTGGTTATAGACAAAAAATGTTGGTATAATATATTGACAAATTACTAGATAACTATATTTCAACGCAGAATTTAATAATGCTTCTTAATTGATTATATAGTATAGTCACGTTTTTGCTAGGGTGTAAGGTTTACGAGTATTAAACAAAAATCAAGAAAGTCCTAGAATTTCAAGGTTCTTCACCTGCCAAAAGTTCTCCCAAGGTCGCCTGTGTTAGAATATTTGTTTTTTACATGTTTGCACTGAAGTTAAATAAATAAAAGCTTATTCACCACCTTTCGCAACGTACATTACCTCTACTGACTAGCCTATTGTCCTTTCAGTACAAAATAATCAGTAATTTCCAAAATGTACACAATAGATAAAATATAAATCAAATTTTGTATCGGCCGTATAAAATCCTCCTTCACTATCTATTAAAGAAAGTTGAATATCGTTCAGTTTAATAATTATTAACATACTACACAGACCGGTACAAAAAATGACTGCTGTGAATTTTAACTTTCTTTGCAAAAAAAATTGTTTTTTTTCAACTTTTAATTCATAATTGTTATTAAAGTCTTTATTTACTAAAAAATATAAAATAAGCAAAAAATTAAAGAAATCAAACAACATTTTCAAGAAAACAATAAAACTAAAATTTATAAAAAATGCTTCCGCTGTTTAACTAAATTAGTAGCTAGTATTACCTCCACGCACCCGTATGGCAGCCTCCGTACGTCGTGGCAATGACTCAATCATGTTCAATATTGCTTGATCTTTAAGAAAATCTCATTCTTTCTTAAGAACAAGAAACAACTCGGTTAAGGTGGCTGGGGCGGAGATACGAGCTTTAACTTCAAATCAAAAATATGCTCGATAGGATTCGTGTCGAGACTTCTGGGAGGCCACTCTATTAAGTTGGTACCAACGTTACCAAAGTAATCTTAAACAATCCTGGCGATGTGTGGTTTCGCATTATCAAGCATTAGCACAAAGATATCTCCAATGAATGGTGCAAAAGGTACCACATAATCTTTAATATATCTATGCGCGTTCATAGTTCCCTATTAATCACCGCAAGGTCTTTACGTCCGTTTACAGAAATACCTCCCGAAACCATAACCGAACCACCGTTAAATGATAATCTGGGAACAATGTTGCAGACAGAATATCGTTTACACACCATCCTCCAAACTCTTTGACGACCATCTAGTAAACAAAGCCGGGATTCATCTGTAAAGAGTATTTGGTTCCAATATTCCAATAAACATGTGCATAAGCAAATACATGTTTGTTGCCTCTATGCTGCCAAGTAAGTTTTTTGCCATGTGCAGGTCTTCTTACCATTAGACCAGTTGCTTTATAGCGTCTCCTGATTGTTATCTCGTTGAGTGCACATCTCGAACCTCTGCAAGAAAATTTTTAAACTCAACGGCAGTCAAGTTCCTGTTACGCAGCATTTTGAAGGTAAAAAATGGTCATCTCAAATCTGCAAGAACATTTTTAAACTCAACGGCAGCGAAGTTCTTGTTGCGCAGCATTCTTATGGTAAAAAATTGTTATCTCAGGCGCTTGTACATCTTTCAAAACTAATTCCGGTCCGTCGACTGTAAGATCCAATTTTTTTAAAGCGACCCCAGCTTCTTTGGTCACAGGATTGTGAAACTACAAGCACTTGCGCAACATAACGTTGATATCGGCCATCCTGTATCAATGCATCCGCAACGGGCTGTATTCAGTTCGCTAGTTGCCATAATAACGACTTGCTAATTAACAAAATGTTAAAACAGGGTTAAATTAAATCTTTTCAAAACGTTAAAAGATGAAAATTTCTCAAAAATTTAAACAATACAACATTGGAAATACTACAGAATTATTCAATATGTTATTTAAACAAATTTATTAGGTCACAGCGATTATTAAGAATATTTTAATTTTAGAATTTACCCAAAAAAAAATTTTTTTTTTAATAATTATGAGAACCCATTAAAATTCTGAGTCAGTATACTTAGAATAATGACAATAAAAATGCATTTGGCAGATGATGTCCTTACAAATTCTACAAATTCTGAATAACATACACCGAACTGAGAATAGAAGAATTTGTAAAAGTTACAATAGCAAAAATAAAATTTAAAAAACATTAAAAAATAAACACAGAATTATAAGCTAGAAGAATATTTTTATAAAAATAAAGAAAAGGTCACCTTATTAACTACTTAACAGTTTTGCTCGATTGATGCCCATTCTATATATTTTCTATTCACGCACGTGCAAAATATATTTTGCAAATAGTAATTTGAGATATCTGCTTTGTCACGTGCAAAAAAATCGAACCAGAACGTTGCTAGGGCAAAACTTTTAGATGGCTAAAAGCAACCAAAATAAATGAATCAACAACTGACAGTAGCGTGTCTTAATTAAACATTTTTTAATTAATTACAAGGTAACAAGCCTCCTAAAAATAATGTAGAAGACATATTCTATTCAATATAGGCATGATCTAAACTTAAATGGGTGATGCGAGATGCTGAACAAAAAATGCCAATAAACCCAAGTCTATCTAGTTATCTAGTTTTTACTGATTTTTAAAATAAAACTTTTATATGCACAATTTTTTTCAAGGTCAAATCTAGGGTCACGTAAATGTATCTCAATTCCATTCTTCAAATTAATGAATTAAAATTTAAACTTTAACGCGATAGTATAATCGATGAGTGGAATTGAGAAGGAGCAACATCAAAATAAACAAGTCGAATTTGACTTGCTTAATTAATAGTATTTGTCAATGTTGTCGTAGCGGTTAAGAGACCGTCTACTACTATTGCTTGGGGTTCCGAGTTCGATTACCGGAATTAGTATTTTTTTAATAAAAATTGTAATAAAAGTTGTACTTCTGCTATGTGATCCAAGCACTTACACTTACATGTTTTGTCATATATTATATATGTGCTTTAAGTAAAACTTCCGTTTTTCTCTCCTTTT
>JARJEC010078076.1:0-16542 GCA_030264575.1 Tachinus sp. AB-2021 | reverse complement strand
TCCACGTTCCCATACTCATAATCCGTTTCCTTTGCTTGATTTGTCTATGTTGGTTGTCGTCCATTTTTCGAAGCTGTCTTTCTTTTTGCGGTTAGCTTCTTTTCCGGGCGATGGGCTGCAAACCCTTCGCCCCAACCTCCAATAAGGAGGACCAGTCAGTTTTTATTTATGGTTTTCTTCCATTAGACAGATGCCTTTCTGGGCTATCGAACTCTGTCTATCCCGATCTTGACCATTGAGATCTAGGATCTTCGTCTGCTCTCAAGACCGTTGACCGTTTTTCACCTGTAACCCTAGGTAAGGGGCCCTACAGGGTACTATCAGCCGGAGCCAGTTGAACCCTGATTTTTTGAAGAGGTTGATACTCCTCCCCATCCTCCTTTCTCATCCGGGCTTGGGACCGGCATTGGCGGAGTTATCAATTTTGTAATTTTAAATATTTATTTTTGAAATTTTTTATTTCTTAGATAATAAATAATAAATAAATCTTAATTTTTAGATATTTTGGTAACATAACCTCATTAAAAAAATGCACAGAAACGTGCGCATAGCATGTAACCGTTCATGTAGACGCGGTTTTGGTTTCAAATTAGTTTAAAACCAAAACTGCAGCTGCATGAGCGGTTACATGCCATGCGCACGTTTCTATGCTTATTTACGTTCTATGTTTACAACTAAAACTGCTGTATAAACCCAGCTTAAGATTTATACTTAAAATGAACTAAAGAATCAATCTATGCAAAAATATACCTAGTGTCACATTTGAATTAATAAAATCGTTTGTTGTTTTTATTAAATCAGAAATGATATGTTGGATGTTTTTAGAGGTAATATTAGGTCTTATGATGTATTTTAACGAAAAATTTCATTAAAAATATTTATAAATAAAACGGACACAAAAATCAATATTATGTTGGTAACAACTAAAACAACTACGGACCCAGTAGTTGTTTTAGTTGTTACCAACATAATATTGATTTTTATTACAAGTTAACATGTCCAGCTGACGTGAGGGGTTTTACGTCATTGATTATTATTTTTACTTAATCATGGGTTAATAATTTATATAAAAAATCCAACTAGCCCGAATTGGTTTTAATAACTATTTTACAACTTTGTCAGAATCCTACACCGGGTGTGCTAGCTGACGTTTACTTTCGTTATCAGTAAACGCTTTTCAATAAATACTAATAACTTTCAAGCGGTTCAAAACACACTGGAAAATGGCTCAGGCTTTCCGGACTAAAAGTTTCTAATTATGTAGAAATATAAGGAAAAAAAAAGAATTTAAACAAAATAAATATATTTCCTTGAAATTTACAATAATATGTGATTTACTTATGACTTTGCTTATGATAATTTCAATTAAAATTGCACAGACCAGACGTTTGAAATAAGATATTGAGTTTACACTACTCTTAGACGCTGTGTCCACGTGCAGTTTACACTCAAAGTGGTATTTCAAACGTCTGTATGATTTATTATTTGAAATTATCTTAAGCAAAGTCATAAGTAAATCACATAGTGTGATTAAAATGACAAAACTGACACACATGACAACGCACTACAAACGATGTTCCTTTCAAAATACAAATTTACTTATTTCAGGGTTTTCAAATGTTGCCTATTTCATATTAATTGATTTTGAACAAAATGATTTTAGACTACATTACCCACCTACCTATCTTTCAATTGAGATGTTACAAGAAGGATTAGTCTATTTAAAATTTCTGAAAGGGGATCGTTAGTGGGGGAGAGCGAAACTGACACTACTCTCAATAATATATCAAAAAAGTATCACTCAAAATAAAATTGACATCATAAACGTGTCAATGAAAATGTTGGTCATCAATAATAATCTTAATAGGTTTATTTACCAAAAACCTTAACTAACCAATAAAAATATTGGTCATATTAATCTTTGTATAAACATTTAATAAATCAGATATTATTATTATTAGTTTTCTATTTGTGATATATCTAGTTGGTTTTCTTTAATTTTATACACAACCCAGAGAAACGAGACACTTTCACACAGTAAAATGTGACCTATACATTCTCACTCAACGTGTGTCAAGCTCACTAAACGCAAACATGACATGACATTCCTATGATAAGATTGTTTGGGCGAATGCACATTTTTCTCGCCACCAAATTGTTCGATGGTTTAGGCTTGGTTTCTCCTAATGTGACCAAGTCGGGATACATCTATCGGGTTAAAATGTAGTTTCGAAATTGAACGTTTTTTACATGATGAAAAATACGTTTTAATAATTTTGAAAATTTAATAACTTGTTTCGTAAGCGTTGCAATTAGAACAGTTGGCAATTCCCTCAAAATTCAGCCAGAATGAATAAACACTAAAAATATTTTTCTCTGACTAGTAGGTTCAGATGCGGACGAGGGGCATTCTGTTCCACATTTTGGGACTAACATAACAACTTCTATGGTTAAACTTGTTGAGTCGTTATACACCATTCCCAACCAACAAGAACAAGGGGATATGTGTCCAAAAATCTACGAAACCAAAGCTATTATTTTTTTAACACAATTGCACTCTGCCGATCTTGTCCACATTGAGGCTAATACTAAACAGCAATCAAAATCAGATTTGTGGACGCAAGAAAGGAGAGTCCGTTTGACTGCTTCAAATTTTGGCCGTGTGCATAACATGCGATCTACTACTTCATCAGCTAATTTTATTAAATCTCTGCTATACAACACGTTTACAGGAAATCGGTACACTGCGTACGGACAACATTTTGAAAGTACTGCTTTAAAATTATTTGAAAATTTGCATAATGTAAAAACAACTCCAGCTGGTTTGGTTGTATATCCTGAAAAACCATTTCTTGCCGCCAGTCCGGACGCTTTTGTTGAAAATGAGTCGGCCATTGTTGAAATTAAATGCCCATTTAAGGCTCAGAATTTGACCCCCAAGCAGGCAGTAATTATGGGATTGATTAAATGTTGCAGCATTATAAATGGGGAAATGAAGTTAAATAGTTTTCATAAGTATATGTATCAAGTACAAGGTCAATTGTTGATAACTAATCGAGATAAATGTTATTTTGTTATTTGGACACCGCATGGAATTAATGTTGAGGTTATTTTTAGAGACGATGAACTATGTAACATAATGTTAAATAGATTGGAGAAATTTTATTTAGGGGCTATATTGCCGGAATTAATTGATCCTAGGCACACTAGAGATTTACCATTCAGAGATTTTTATTTAAATTAATTGTTTAAAGTATGCATTAAAATATGTTTATATTGAAGTGAAGACTGTAAATCAGACTGCTAGAATTCTTTATATTCTATTTTTATTTATAATTGAATTTGTTATTATTTTATACTTTTATTTGAAACATATATAATATTAGAATAAGAATATTATTTACATATTTGTAATATAATTATCAAAGTTGCTTATTTCAGTTATATATTTATTTTTATATAAATCAATGTTGATCACACAATATACTTTTATACAATCTTGGTTGCCTATATTAGCAATGAAAAGCGAAAACCTTATTTTTTATTAAATGAAAGTTTTTCTGAAAATCAATGTTTCCATTATATGTCGTGACTCAATGTTTCGGGGTTCGCACAGAAAATGAACTCATGCAAATGCCGCGGTGCATGTGATTGATCGATCACTGCAGTAAACCCCATTATCAATGTTCAATGAATTCTAATATAGCCGTGACTAATTGATAATTATTAAGGTTACATTTAGACCTATTACTGTTACCTTATTAGCACCGAATTAACACTAATTGTACTTTGTTGTAATTGATGACTGCTATATTTTATTTTGTTTTATATAGTTTATATCAATGTTTATATGAATATTTAATATAGTTGTTGAATGAAAAAATGTAATTTAACTTTTCCTTCTTTTGTGATTTAACTATTGATGCTATTGATTATTTTAGATTAGAGTCTTGGCGCTGCTGCTATTGGAAAATTGGTAGGCTATGTTGATAATTAAAGCTTCTGGCGAGACGAGAAAAATTTCAGAAGCTAAAACTTCATTTTTGGTTTGCAGTTCTATATGATTTTTTGTGTCGGCTGACCGACTTTTTCAACTAATTAATTTGAGAATTTTATTTTGTGCAAATATATATATATATATATATATATATATATATAATATCAGTTTACAAAATTTTATAAATTATGTAATGCAAGCAATGCTTATTGTTTAAATTTGACAGAGAAATTTGTAAATTTTCAAAATTCTTTTTCAAGTAATGTTGGATAAATTGTAATCACTTTTCAAAATTTTCAAGACTAAACAAGAAAAATCCAGTTATCTAAATAAATATTGTTTTTTTAAATTCAATTTACAAATCTGGATATTATCAATCAACAGTCTAGAATACTCTAGAACAACCAATATAATCTACAGACAACAAGTATCACGATGCCAATCTCTCGATAGAGTAAACAAAGATTAAATAAAAAGTTTAAAATCAATGATCCAATTTCACGTTGCTATAAGCAGCAACAATCAAATAATTGTTTCATTCTTCACAGGAGATCATCCGTGCACCTTGGTTGTTTCCGCATTGCATTGAAGCAAGTGATAAAAAGAATAATTGATTTACGTGTTTAGTGCCACTTCAAATAATAACTATACCCACTCGAATTTTGCCCGTTTGTGAAAGAATAAGTTTCTACTCCATATCAGCAATCGGACAGAGTCTTCGGCTCTATATTACTTTTATTGTCTACCACTCTTAATTCACTCCACAGATTTTCTTTATACACTTCTTTCATTCTACCTAAATATGCCGAACACAACGAAAACATCATTTTTGGGCCCAACAATAACTCCTATAGCTACTTCTTTTTTCTATCGAGTGATGGAGTTAATTAATTTTTTTACTCTTTCCTTTTTAACCGTAGTTCCCGGTTGACAATTATATTATTGTATTAGTTAATTAATTTTTATTATCATGAGCTTACTTAAGGGCAATGCTGTAAATTAAATTAAAATCCAAATTAATTTTTTAATTTTTATAAAAAATTTCTATTAGCAAGCTTAACTAATTAAATTCCATCTGAATATGTGATGATATGACACTTAACAAATTTAACATTAACATTTTTCTAAATACCCACTGTTTCTCCAATTTTGACTATGCTGCTGCTTCTAAATTGTATGTGGTATAGAGATATAGTATGCTTATAGATATATGAGCTATAATGCATTTGACTAATACATAAATGTTGCTCAAATATCTATCGACGTACTATACATAACAGATGACTTCCTCAAATGTCTAATAAATTTGAACTGTATGATCCGAAAAAATGTGATTCAATCAACTCGTAATTAAACAATATGTATGTGACAAACTAACCATTGTACGATATTTTGATAACATCTTCTTCTTATTGTGCTGTCTCCTATTGGAGGTTGGCAATCATCATTGCAATTCGGATCTTCGACGCTGCAGCTCTAGATAGTTCGACCGATGTTTGTCCATACCAACAATAGTTTGATTTATGTGTAGTACATAAACTGACTGACAACAATAAAATTCAGCATGTTACAATGAATATCATCATTGGATTAAAACATTTTTAGGAAAGATATACATTCTATCTTCCTTTTCGTTGGAAAAATGAATAAATAATAAAATAAATTTTTTTGTTAATTCATTTTTAAGAAAGTTGTTGAAATTATTCGATTTTAATGAATAGCTTGAATCAAATAGACACGGGGTGTTAAAATTGCTTTAGTTCACTTATTTTATTTACTGGTACATGCTGTGAAATATTTGTATTCATGCCAAAAATGTGCTATGCTATGTAACGACCTACGACAACAAGGTCACTTAAAAACTATTAACTGTGCACTTTTAACTTAATTATTTGTACAATAATATAAAGTAAATAATTATTATGAATATAATATTTCAAGAATTGGTGGTTATTGAACTGACTTTTTATTTAATGGACCTTTACTTTATGTAGATATCTTTACTTTACGATGATGTGTGCACAGTATAATGCACGGTGCTTATGCGTGCATTGCCATATAATTTAATGTCGAAGATGTTTAATTAAAATGAGTGCTGTTGCTATTTTAGTATATATATATATATATATATATATATATATATAAACTTTTTTGTGAATCCAGTTTACTGTTAACATGTTATTTATCATTTCAATAATCATTTATCGCTAGGAATTTATTCAAATATTAATTAATTAATTATATTATTGTATTACATTTATACATTTTTTTATATTAAGTGGGTACATGATAAGTTATTTTGAATGGCAATATAGTGAAACATTTTTGAAACATATCAAAATTGTTAGCATTGCTACTACATACAAAAGTTTGATCGATTCTTTAAAATTCGATTTTTTTTTCTGGTGCGGATTTTAAACTGTCTTGCTTGGTATCCAGCGTTGTATTTGTTTTTCAAAAGAACCTAGGATGGCGCTTACCTATATATTATATTGAGTTTTGTAGATAATAGTCTTTGTAGTACTGTTATTTTTCTACTGGAAAATTAACAGGCAATATTCCAGTTTTTGTTTTCAATTTTAAAATTTTAATTTCACTCCGCTAGTCATACGCTATAGGGAAAATTAATTAGGTTCAACAATTTGAGCATAATGAATGTTGCAAAAGTTGCAGATTTTAAATACAGAATAAGTGGTACATATTCATGTAGACCGAAAGTAACTATCAAGAACAATGGTACTATTTTCATTTCCGATTTTTGAGTTAAGTTTTGTCGTGATTCCCGGATAGAATGAATAATACTTGTTGAAGAAAAGCCTAAAGGGTCGTGCACATACAGATTAGTGTAGTTGCAGTGCAGCAGTGCATTGCAGTATAGTAAAAATAGACCCACTGAACTTTTCATAGCTAAAAGTAATGTCAAATTTAAAAAATCAAATAAATCAAATTGATTTGATTTAATATCATGTACAGTGCACAGTACTTTGGACGCATTGATAAAATTTTTGAAAAATGTATTGTCTATTTCCATCAGATTCACTATTCATTTTTAATGAATAACAAAATTTCGTTCGACATTTAAAAAGAATGTTGCATAAACAGAATAAAAAACTGCACTGCAATTGCACTAATTTTTAGGCGGTTGTAGTTTTATATTTAGATTTATATTATATATTAATT
The DNA here is from genome assembly GCA_030264575.1 of Tachinus sp. AB-2021. NCBI lineage: Eukaryota > Metazoa > Arthropoda > Insecta > Coleoptera > Staphylinidae > Tachinus > Tachinus sp. AB-2021. Next base: position 9,365 of record JARJEC010078076.1, on the reverse strand, counting down.
ATTATTATATTATTAATTAATGTATTAAATTTATAGTTTATTAAGTTACAGTGACAGTGACAATTTTGTACTGTAAAACACTTTCCGACAGCATTTAGCAGCCGAAAAGAAAAGAAAAGAAAACTTTCTGGATGAAAATACGGCCAGAAACATCTACTCTCAGATATAACCGTCTAAAAAATAATTGAGATACGTGCTTAAAATGCATTAAGCGGCCGGAAAGTATTTTGCAGTACGCAACTATAACTTTCAATTATATTAGATACGTGTTTAATACTACAATACCTCAAGTAATAGAGAGTCTAAAATTCTTGATGCTATTATTGACAAGAAAGAATCATGAAGTATATAAAATGTTATTAGTTATTTTTATTGGGTATATTTAATTGGATCATATAGAACGTCACTTTTTGCTATCCACTTCAAACATTATCAAAATTATCTTAGATGTTTATTTATATTAATGAGTTCAAACTCTGTGAGTCTATAGCAGATTAGAAGTCATAATTATGATTGCAAGTTGTATATATCAAGAGATAAAATCGATAGTACCTGTAGCACAAATAGAAAGATTAAATTGCAATAAGTAATGCATTAGTAATATTTGGTATTCATTTGCTGAAACCGCCCATTTTGACGCTACATTTATTTGATATTTACGTTAGTCAGTAGTACACAAATCAATCATAAGTATTTTGATAGCTAAATATATTTGCATTGTTTTTTAATCAATTTATTATTAAATTTGAATTGCGATTTTTGTGATGCCTCGACTGGGTCAATATGTCCTTGATAGGTTTCGGGACAAAGTCCGAAGTTGCTCCCTCTCTCCAATGGAACGCGCGCTTCCTCCTCGGCCATAGGTAAAAATCTCCTCGTTGCAGCGGGTCGATATCCACAACGCTTGCCCAGATCCGAGTCCCAGTTTCAGTTCGAACTACGAACCCGTGAGTTTTATATGTTCCGTGCGCTGAGTGTACTATCAATCAAAACGTTTACAAGCACACCGCAATAAACAAGTGCAACCAACAACAACAGTGTTCTTCTTTAGCAGTACATAATATATTATAAGCCATGAACAACGCGAAGGAGCAAGCTCAGGCGACCGTCGAGGATGTTATCGGTGATGCGTGCGAGAAAGTTTGCAAGATCCAAGGAAGCAATTCCAAGTGCAAGGATAGAAGCCTCCTTTGCATTTTATTCAATCCTCGTATGTATATTGCTATATTTCACAATCCAAACTTAACACAATTACAATATATTATATAATCAAATTTAAGTATTAATCAATGAATGAACGACTTGTACTGCTATTGTTAGGTGGAAACTTTTCCATTTCTATTGAATTCAATATATCTTCTTACTCGACAAGAAAAAATGAACATTAGCAAAGTTGATTTCTATTCTACAATTTTTATTTATTTCAATGCCGATGGCACACGATTTCTATTTTTTATTTATAATGGCCACGAATAACATACAATTCAGAGTAATTATTTCGAGTGACATGAAAAAATTGAATGTGTATGACCTATGTCCTTCAAATCTGCACAACAAGGTCAGTTTCATTATGCAATGTTATGTTAATATTCATTGTCTTTAAATAAAGATGATTTGGTGTCAACATTTTTTGCAACATTTTTATAATTTACTAATACGTGATAGTTTTTAAATTAATGTTTATTTTTTTATTTATTTCTTTGTATTTATCGCTCAAATGAAATGCAACAAAAACTTTTTTACAAAGTATATTTTATGAATAAGCACCGCAATCCTACCCATCACATTACATTTAACATTTTATTTTTAAACCATAATTTATTTTATAAATATTACTTTTTTAAAACACCGCAATCCATGTCATTACATTTAACGTTTTATTTTTAAGTCATATTTTATTTTATAAATAATACTTTTAACAGTTAATAAAATGGATTGAATTATTAAGTTACAATTTTTATATATTAATTTTCAATTACGTACATATTTACTGATACATTTATGAAACTATCATGAGATTTATGAGTAATACCATTGTGACGCTATACTATAATAAGTATAATACAATGTTGCACTTTAACCTCGAACACCAATCAACAGCTGATTTAAATAGCTCTTAAGTGTAACTGATTCATCATCATCATTACCAGCTAGATTTGGTTGTGTAAGGTCTGGGTATCTCATCCCCAAATATGATTTACAAATAATTATTAATAATTATGAGATTACATCACATTTATTAAATAGCCCTATTAGACTTATTTGAAATTGAAAAATTTAAAATGTGCTTGTTGGAGGGGTGGGGGAATGTGATACAAATGGCAACAGTATTTCAAAGACATCCCTCTCAAAATAAATGTAAATGTGTTTTGGGAGTTTTTTATTTTGTCCTTACTTTCAGTGATGTCAAGGGTAGATCCTTAAAAAAAATTTTTTTTTACATTTTTTTAAAATTTGAGGACTCCACCTAATAATGGTGTTCTTTCCAACATTCCCATGCTGGAATATAGAATGAATTTTCTTGATAATGATCATAGCCACACTTATTGATCACTCACAGGTCATCCTCGAACAGTTTTTGCATGTGGTTTCTACAAAACCTGATCTACTTTTTACAATTTCAGTTATTTAATTTAATCAAATTGACAACTATTTTTCAAAAAAATAAAAATTCTAAATCAAAGCTAATAAGAATATAGAAAATAATGTTTAATTTCTTATATTACTTATCAAAATTCAAAACAGATATTTTACAAATTTATGATATGTATCTAAATAAAAATATTAAGGTTGCTGCTAAGTAAGTATTTGAAATAAAATTAGTCGTCCATTTCCAGAATTTGTTAAGAAATACGTTCAAACGTGGACAATTTAAAAAAATCACATTAAAGATAGTCGTAGCTGATTTTCAGATGTCTTTTTAGGTAGAAAATAATTGTTTTTGTTTTGTTTTGCTGGCTGAAAATATTAATCTTAACGTGCTCTACAAAATAGCATCATTAGCTCAATTTTTATTTGGTGGATTTAACGAATTCTGCAACTAGACTAGCCAAATACTCTTTTGAAAAACTTTTCTGTTTCACTTTTGAATATTTCGAGGAGAAAACCAAATTAATTTTCAAAATGTAAAAAATTTTCATCTATTTTATTTTTAGTTTTCAATGTCACACAAATTCAAATATATATATATATATATATATATATATATATATATAAACTTTTAATTATTTCAAGAAAGAAAATGTTAAAAATGTAGAAAAATATTGAAAGCACATTTGCAAGAAAATGACAATTGAAATAATTTTAAAAAAATGTTTTTTGTTTGTACAAAAACTGTGTTTATGATAATTTTTTTCAACGTTTATCTGTACTTATGTATTACATACTGTTATTATAGTCCATCTCGAAAACTAAAAATGCTAAGTAATTTTGATAAGGCACTCTGAAGTTAATTTTGCTATAAAACTCAATACCTCCAAAATTTAAAGCCTAAAAAATACTGATTACGCCACTGAAGTTAAAAAGTGTTTTAGTTCTGTTTCAATAACTTAAGAAATAAACCACAATATAGAAAACTGATGATTAATAAATCACAGAAAATTTTCACGCAAGATGTGTGTGTACAATATTATTGGAAACAAGCAAAAATTGTTAAAATTTATTATATTAATAATAAGTAAAATATGTAAGAAATATTAATAGCGTTACTGGCGCCATTTTACACAATTCACTTAAAGGTTATAAAATCCAAACCAAAATTATTGTAGATGACTTTGTGCTTGTGATTTGATTCATTATAATAATGTGAAAATTGTAAAAGGGCCTTTCATACAATGCCATAGCTTATAATTATCAACCTTAATTAGTATAATAGTAAACTAATGATTCTTAACCTTTATTGTACATTTATATAATAAATAAACTTATATAATCTAAAAATTTGGCGGCACAATGATTGAATGTAGCATCAATTGATGCGAAAATAAGTATTCAGTAATTTGCCACAATTTTGATATTGATATTACTCAATTAATTAAATCTTAATCTATGCTGGATTACTAGAGTAATTGAGTTAAATAACTACATTTTCTTTACTAGTTAAATCTGAAAATGTTGATGGTTTTAGGAAATTTCTATTGATTTTTAAAATGATGCTTCTTAGCATAATAATAACATATGTAATATTTTTTGATATGAAGTTTTGTATATGATGTAATTTCAGAAGCCATTTATTTATAAAATTGCCCAACCCGGACATTGTTTTCAATCAATTTTTGCCACAGAAAGAATTGTATGAACTGTTCTAATATGTAAGCCAAAATATGGCGCATTTTTTTACAGTTTGACTTTTTTTACTGGCACACTATTTTTAAGGGTGCGCATGTTAATTCAGCTCTTCGATTGTTATCTTTAATCCAGTTGCTTTATGACTATTTTGAATGGCTGATTTGAGTTTTTGACTGATCATGATTTCCAAACTGTACTTTTTGCCATATATACGATTTTTTTGTCGATTTTTTTTATTGAACAACATATGTATTCTCACCTATTGTGGTGCTACTTGCTACAACTAGTTTCTATATCTTCCCCGTAGGCTAGTTTTCAAAAGTGTAATGTTTAAAAGATTTACCACGTCTGGGATCGAACCTACAACTTTTGGATTACATGTCCAATACTCTACCAATTGAGCTACTGAGGTACTTTAATTGGCATGGGTTTTATGTTCTATACACTACGGGGTAGGCAGTAACACAGAGTACAATAGCCAAACTTTGAGTTGCCAAATAATAATAATAATTATAATAATAAAAATAAAATTTAATGGACTAGTACATAACACAATTAATGTACTTGTGGCCAATAACTGGTGGGCGATGAATAACTGGCGTTTACCGTATAATCTGTATAATTTAAAATGAGTATTAATAGCAAAATTAAATTAACTTAATAAAGTGTAAAATAACATAATTATCTTAGATATTCCTATTATTATTATTAAATAATTAATTACTAGAGACACTATATAGTTTTATTTTATAATAGACAAAAAACTAAAATCTTACATAAGTTCTTATATTATTATTGTAACTCTTCCTCACTGTAAGTAACATATTAACTTGATAATCTTTGTCATGCAATTACTGCAACTTCCTTTTGATATAGAACCTGTTTATGTGTATCGTCTACTCAAGTACTTCTGATGTTTTTTTATACATAATGCAATTATACAATATCCAATTTCTGTAAAGTGAGTCATGTTGTTGGATTTGTCGTAGCGATATATGTACATTACATACATACACATATTTTATAATATTTGGTTGGAATCTTGATAAATGATAATAAATTGAGAAATGGTTACGTTCTTTGCTGGATGTTATGAAATTAAAATATTTATTACTTTTTTGAACTACATTTGTAATAATAAAGTCAGTGCGAGTAGTTATAATATATATCTTTTCTTGTAAAAGAATATAAAGATGCTAGATATCCAACTACATTACTAATAGATAATCGTAAATTTTGTAAATTGCATTATACATAATTTCTTTTGCGAAACTATTAAATAATTATTGTCGTAAATGGTAAAACCTAAAGCAAATCATATAAATTTATTATGAACATTATACAACAGTATTAAAATGCGGCATTACATCGGCAGCTCTTAAAATTTATCATTATTTGTTAAAATTTATGTGACGTTTATTGCACACGTGAAATTATCGCTGCCATTTATAGCATATATTTATTAATCGATTAAATATGCATTGTTTGGTAATATCTGGAATTGGAATTCAATCCAATTGTTAGAAATTTAAAGAGCAATATAAACATTATTAAATTTCTGTAATAAAATAAAAGTTGTGGTGTGGGTCCGTCCGCATGTGATTTTTTTGCGTTTTATGATTATATAATATCTGTATTTATTGTTAAAATTTTAAGGTATTTTTATGTCTTATTTTATCTAAATGTCGAATATATTGCCAATCAATATGTCTTAAAACTAAAAAATCATACATTTTTCTATATGTGCAACAATGTGTCATATATTTCCTGATTTTCATGTTTTGCATGTTAAAAAAGAGTTTTGTAAAAGAAATAGAAAAAAGGTTTGGAAATCGTGCCCCTAGTTAAACAGCATTTCCATTAATAAACATAGAAAAACTGTTGACAATTCTAAAAAATCTGTTATATACATGATCGCTTGTTAAGATTTAGAGCTTTTGTCGAGACGAGACGAGATTAATAAAATCTCGACTCGTCGAGATTCTAAAAAAAATATCTTGTCTTGATCGAGATTTTTCTCGTCTCGGCAGAAGCTCTATTAAGAATTCTATGAGCGTTTAACAAGGTATTATAATATATAAGGGAATTTTAACAATTTTTTTTAATGGGAATGCTGATTAATTGGAGACAAGATATTCAATCTTTTTTTTTAGTTTTTTTTACAAAACTTGTTTATTTGACTTAGAGATACACATTTTTAGTCCAATTTGAAAAACATTAAAATCGAGAAATATGTGACCTTAAATTGTGCAAGAATAAATAAATTGAAACATACCTTTGTATACTCTCTTCTGTATAATGCCACTTTTATTCATCAATATAACTGAATGGATCTGTATTATATATCCACACTTGGATGGATATGAAATTCGATACCAACCATACAATGGGAAAATTAGACAATGCTATATCGTAATCTTTATTTGAGTATCTCCGTAAATACGTATATGGTTTTTAATTGTAAAATATTGAAAATGTACAAAGAAAGTATTTTTATGAATTTTTTTGTTATTTGAACATCATGTATTCGTTTTAATATCTCGATGGTAGAATATAAACAGAATCTGAAAACACGATTATCTTAACGACGTGCTTTAGATTTTTAATAGCACGCCGAAATAAAAAGTTTTCCTTCTAATTTTCTTCTCGTCCATCTTCTTTAATGCTTTATTTAACGTCGGCCTATTTCTATCCTCTTTTGAGACTAATCACTGAGGCCAGAGGTTAACCACATCTGGGAATTTTGCCGCTAATTCAGAAATTTCAACCTGAATAATTGGGTTCTTTAACGTGCACGCAACGTCTATATCAGTGTTTTCCAAGTTTTTTTTGTACGCGGCACACTTTAAGAATTGATTTTTTTTTGCGGCACACCAGATTTGATGGAAAATACAAATTTTTAGGATTTAAATTATAAAGGATTATATTTCCTTCATTCCAGAAGGTAATAAAATGCACAAAGAGGCCACACAATTAATAGTTAAACATAAAAACAATAAGTCAAAAACTAATAAATATATATATAATATAACATATCAGACCGGAGATTTACCGACCCCACGGCACACTTTCTATGTAGTTGCGGCACACCTGATCTGACAGTACATGGGACTTACAGTTTCTCTTCCTATCCGAAAGAAGGTAACCACTAAGCCACCAAGTTTTCATTAATTTTAAGATTTTCTGATTTTATGAATAAGTATAGTAACCTCTACTATGAATAGAAATAGATACATAAGATTTAACCAACAAACAAAATTGAGTGACATATAAAGTAGCTCAGTTGTGCATGCAACACGACTACGTCTTGTTGCATGGCAACAGCCTTGCACTTTAAATGCAAGTTCTCGCACTTGTATCAAGTTATATTATTATGAAATTCAAAAATAGATTGTAGTATACTGCGTTTTATTTTATATTGAAATATTTTTTTAAAATTAATTTGATTTAAATCTAAATCATGAAATCATGATTGTTTACTATATAATCTTACCACCGTAACGTGGCTCGCTAGAAAAGGATGCAAGATTTGATACGCTTTACGTACAAACACTTGACATAGTGGCCATACTACTTCATGCTTAAAGCGATCATAACCATAAAAATAACATTCATATTAATATGTTGATTGCCTTTTTAAAACAAAAAATATGTAACGCAAATGTTGCAAATGATAGTTTTCTATATGGAGCCTACGATCTAATTAGAATATATATTAATTATAAATATTCTACCTTTAAAAATATGTAATAATAATTATAATAAAAGTTATTCAATTGACCAATTTTCTAATTGTGAAAGTGGAAAAATCAGGTTTAGCACATGTGAGCAAAGTTATTTAATCACTTGCCTGGTTGATGAGTTTGCCTTCGGCTCGGTTGACAAACTTCCAGACTTGTGATTAAATTAAATTTTGCTCACTTGTACTAAAAATAGCAATTATTATTTTCTAACACTGCTGTTACAAGTGGCTTAAAGTAACTAAGTTACAATACAAGTATTTGCATCGTATCTCTATCTCTCTTATACTTATGCACAGCCGTTTCGTGTTTTCGGACTTTGCTATAAGATTTCTTTAAAATCCAATGAGCGGTTTCAAAACATTCGCACGCAGTTTGAAAACACGTATTTCCAGAAATCACTACATATTTATTTTAAAAAAAGACAATAAAATAAGTATATTAAGTAAATTAATGTACCATTTTTCTCAAGTTTTAAAATTTTTATGTTTTAAGATACAGAAAATATTTATATAACGACCGGCTATTGATAATTTTTTTACGGTCGTTATCAATTGTCACTATGGGCTGATAGTAGCACGTATTTTATAATTTATAAATGAGATATATTAGATATAACAAGAATGTATGCATGTTAATACCGTGATAAATATTCAATTTATTTTATAATCAGAGACAACTAGAAAAATTTTAAAAGTTGCTGTTAGCACATACATACATACGCACGTACATTATAAAGTGACGATTTTTTAATTTATTTTTTGAATACAATTAAATCGTGCGAGGGGAGGAAGGAAAAGTTTTAGTACGCCATGCATCCTCTTGTTATTATTAATTTTTGTAGGTAAACTACATCTTTTATATAGTTGCTCTGAACCAGATCAAGTTCGGACCATGATAAACAGAGCAGAAAGTCAATTTGTAATACAATATATTTGTTTAGATGCTATTTTAAGAGGGAAATTGTGCAACTTGATAACTTGCTAACAAAATCTACTGCATAACATAAAACCATTTTATTACAAAACTCTCACAATACAACAATATAATTACGTTTAGATATAAATTGCCAACTAATCAATGTTACATTTATATCAATTACACTTTGTAACAAAATATTCAAAGGAAGGCCATATTCATTATATTTAATTATTTATACAATGTGGTTCAATTTTAAGAACAAAAAAATAAGTAATTATATCTTAAGAAATGTTATTTGCTGGGTTTTATCTTACATATTGTACATAGATTTGTTTTTTTTTAAATTATATAACCGTTATATATATATATATATATATATATATATATATATATATATATATATATATATATAACGTT
>JARJEC010078066.1:0-18839 GCA_030264575.1 Tachinus sp. AB-2021 | reverse complement strand
CTTAAGATTATAGATAAAATAATTTGACTAGTCAATTGATATTTTTATATGTAAAATATTTTCTATATACGTGCATAATATATTAAAATACTTTACTAGATTTATGTTATGTATCTATAATATCTTTTAACATTGTGTTAATAGACTTCCGTTCTGGGGTTGATTCATTCATTTCTCATAGCGCGCTCCTCTGTTTAGATAGGAATTCTTTGTGGTCTATTAGTTCGCATTTCTGTTTGCCCGTCCCTCAATCTAAAACTAAGAATATTGTGTGCGCGAAGAGAGCCGCTATTTTTAGTCCAACACGAACATAACATACATTTCAAAATAAATTAACCGTAAATTCAAATTACTTTATCTGGTGAATCCAGCGGGACAGGATATGCGAGAGAGTATTTTCGAGCGTTATTAAAAATAGTTACGGGGCCGGTGTGTGTGTCGCTTGCTTTACTTGATTAAATGTAATCATTTACTTTTCGCTTAGCCACAATGCGGTTAATTTATTATACGAATAGTGAGTTCGCGCGCCAACATCAACATATTTGGCAAATGGCCGCTGAAACGAGGAACGATAAAGAATCGCGGGTTACGAATTACCGCACAGCTGAAACCGTACGTTATCGTGTGGAATATCGCCGACGTTTGCGGTTAATTGAATATTTATCGTAATTTATAATAATGGCGTGTTGTATCATTTCAGACTAAATAAACTATGTAATTATTTTATGGTTTATGTTAAACATTATTTTTATTACAAATTGTGTATTTACATTAAACACTTCCTTCGACAACATAATAATTATATATTTAGCCAAAATTTGTAGCGCGCTGAACTGGAATTCATAAATATTTTGTTTGCATTATTAAAGAAATAATGTTAGGCTCGGTTGAGCTTCTTTTTTGCATGATGAAACCCGCAAATTAGATTCAATATTAACATTAATGCCAGATTATATTATGTACGGATAATTTGAGCATTCGAAACGTTACACCAAATTGGAAGCAAATATGCATCGAAAAACATATTCGAATTCACAACGCGACCAAATTAAAAACCATTTGGGAATTGAGTCCGCAGCGGCCGCTTGTCGTCACGTTCGTGATTTTCACGCATGGACAACAGTGCCGGGTTGCAAATTGGTACCGGGACACTCTAAACCGCCACTTATAAAATACACCTACACATTTTAAAACAATAAAATAAATAATGACGCGATTTAAATAAATGATTGCTATATTTTTAAAGTTCGAAGAGGAAAAAATCTGTAAGTGTATCCGCGGCGAAACAAAGTGTCGTTTTTATTCGTTAGATTGTCAATTCGTGTTCGGCGCGGCTTCGAGATGGGTAAAAGAGTGCATCACATTACGAGACAAGCGGCAAGACGTTTCCGTCAGACGTGTGACACATGTTAATGCCGCCCCCCGTGTGTCAAATTAGCGCTATCCATCATCCAGTGCACGCATATGCCTTTCAAATTAACATACGCATTTAATATGAGAACACACAGAATGATCTCATTTTAAAAGCATTTGTCTGTTATTTGTAAAATATAAAGCTTGATTAAGTACACCATAAGATTACACACAGAGAAATTGATATCAAAGTACAGCTTGTAATGTCCGAAAGATGCAATGCAATTATTTTCGAATGTGATTGTGGTCTTTAGTAAGAATGAAGTAGACAGTGATTGTACAATCAGTGTGAACGGTGAATTTTAGGAGCAGGTGGATGATTAATAAGAATGGCAGTATCGAAATAGAAATTGCGAAACGAGTAAATGCATCTCGAAAAGTATTTGGAAGTATGTGTATGATTGCAAAAATTAAATATTGTTCGAAGAAGTAAAGATATATAAAAGTGTGTTCATACCAACTTTGCTGTATGTTGTATGGATCTGAAGTATATGTGCAGAAACACAAAAGTAAAATAAATGTTGCAAGAAATGTATGTGGAAAGATTCGTATGAACAAGCTTAGAAATAAATGGCTAATGAATGAATGTAGTTTGAAAGTAACACCGATAGACCAGTACAAACAAAGTACATTACGTTGGTTTAGTCATGTGAAAAAATGATTGAGGATCGAGTGACAAAGCAAAAGAAAAATTAAAAGTGATAAGAATAAGAAAGATATATATATATATATATATATAGAGAGAGAGACATACACACACACACAGAGAGAGAGAGAGAGAGAGAGAGAGAGAGAGAGAGAGAGAGAGAGAGAGAGAGACACAGAGAGAGAGAGAGAGAGAGATAGAGAACGAGAGAGAGAGAGAGACACAGAGAGAGATAGAGAACGAGAGAGAGAGAGAGAGAGAATCTCACCCAATTCCAACAAAAAATTCCAAAAGAAATACAAACAACTCCAAAGAATTCACACAATTCCAACAAATTGTATAAAAATTATACGACACTCTGAAAGTCTACGGAAAAAGGTAATTTGAGGTGCGGCGTTTGGAAGCTCTCGAACTAAATATGCGTTAATAGCACCGACATCGCTAAAACTATGTTTATTGGAATTTATTAAAGAAAAAATACGAATTCCCTGTGATTATCCCTCGATCTTTTTCGAATTTGGCGGTGGTGGTGTACTGATGAAATTAATAATAAAAATTTCAAATTTCACATTTAAAAATTTTTTTCAAGAGAAAAAACTTTCAGGTTAACTAATTTTAAATTATAAATTATATAGCTGAAAATTTAAAAAAAAACAATTATACTGAAGATGCATTATGCTAATTTTTATACATTTATTTCATTATTTCTAACATAATTTAAAGAGTTGTAGTAATGCACTAATCAAAATACGAGAACATCTGTTGAATTCGATGAGAAATATGAATTATCTATTTTTTTGTTTTATATTATACGATATAGGTGAGTCAGCAGTTTGAATCGATTGTGAGAAAAGCACCAAGACTCGTAACCCATACAAGTCCACACAAAAGAGGCCCCATTCAGTGTGCCCTCGCCTTATAAACATAGCACAAAGCACGGATTAAGAAGTAATTGACGTGATATCAACGCCTCGACAGCATATAAAAATCATAATAATTCCTTTGATGACACAGAGCATATATGCTGATATCGGTGTAAACATACGCAAGTGTGTGGTCTTCGTGTGCTACACAGATACATACAAACATCCGGTCGCACGGCTACATGCGTTAGTAGACTTGTAATCGTTGCAATTATAATAATAATTTTATATCTGCAATACATTTTTGGTTTGACACATTTTTGCAAAGCCGGCCTGAAATATTATACGATTTCAACAAAAATAAAAATCATAGAATTATTTTATCAAAAAACTTTATAATACCTTGCTCATAGTAAAAAAGATTTTTAGAAATAACTAAAGCTGGGAATTATTTGCACTTAAAAGTTTAAAAATATGCGCATACATATATGTACGGAATACTGAATTAATATACACTAAATATACCAAATATGATAAAAATAAAATAAAACATAATATATGCCAAATAGAAAATGTAGGAAATACAAACGCTCAACTATTATATTTGTAGGTCCATAATATTTTAATAACATAAAATATAAATCCCCGAAAACTAAAAAATATGAAAAATATACAAAAATGAAATTAGTAATTACAGTATTTATTTTCTAAATCGTGTAGATACGTAATTATTTTAGACTGTACACTGTCACGTTACTTATTTCTCGGTCGAAATATTCTCTTTGCCCTTGTATCTAATCTGCGCGTACAATCTCTCCTTTCGTGATTATCTCAGACGTGCCAAAATGCCCAGCCCGTATTTAACTTTTAAAATTGGCGGTTCCTCACAGAACAGAATTTATGCCTGTCAATTATTGTTATTATTCGATTTGTTCAAATAGATAAATGTGTATTTTACAATTTTTTCGCAAAATTTATTTCACAATTTAAATTTGCGATCGCGGTTTGAGACGTTTGAGAAGAAAATTTGACTGATTGGTACTTTCCCCATACCCAAGCAGACTGCACCAAGAGCAAGTTTACTATATATTCAGATTAGAGCTACGACTAAAGAATTTAATTTGTAGTTTCCAATGTTTGTTATTGCTTGCTTATTTGTTAAAATAGACAAACATCAATTTTACTTGTTTTGAAATTTTTATACAAAATTAATTAATAATTATTTATTTTTTTATACTACTGAGAACAACGCAAAATAAAAATATAAAACATGTTAATTAAATATAATTGTCATATAAAATACGTAGCACGTTCAGAAAGTAATTCGATCGAAATTCCGTGTATACGGTAGATGCTCTGAGTCAAGGAAAAGGAGATGACTTCATTTTGAGCTAGCTGTTTATTGTGTACCCTTTGTTGAGGTTGCTTAGAATAGCTACGTTAATTGAAAATCGATCAATGCGAATACAGAACAAGTGCCATGATCTTGCCCCCAGTGACTATTTTCACTTTTTGCCCTAAAATTGTAGCTTGGTAGCTAACACTTCAACGACAAGTAAAAACATGGTTGACAAAACCCTTTACAAAAAAGGCACACAAAAACTTGTGCAAAAACAAATGCCTATAAAATGGTTGAAAGGTATTTTGAAAAATAGTTCAAAGTTTGTAGATTTTCTTGCAGTATTTTTAGGAGGCTATAACAGAAAGTCGATGTTTCTGGCCGCACTTGGATCCAGAAAGTTGACATTAGCAATTACTGCAACTGAAAGTGATATTTCACTACCGCAAAACACTTTTTCACCGCATATAGCGGCCGGAAAGTGATTCGACATTACAAAATTGGCAGTATCACTGTAGCTAGACAACGAAGAAATCAATTAAATGTTAAACTGCAGCCTAATAAAAATTTTGTGATCACCACGACCAAAATATTCGTTACTGTCGTCGCCTGATGCTCGCGTCGCTCGCTCTTCTCGTAAATCTCAGACTCGTAATAAATAAATGACTATTCTATATATCTATTTGATTATTAAAAGGAACTTACTTTCTGGACATGCCTCATATTATATAATATTCCAATCCTCAGCTCTACATCCGAGAGTAGTCTTCGCAATTTATTTGCAAGTACTTTCAGATACTGGCCCTGTAGCTAAACCTTTAGACACTTTTTGAAGAAAAAAATGTACAAATAGTATAAAATATAACGAATGTTTCATTTAAAATAACAAAGTTAACGTTACTCTCAATTAAGGCTTAATCAGACAAAAACAGTTAAGTATAGCAGCAGGTAAGTTAATAAACTTAAAATGTGTGTGAACAGACTAAATTTTGTGATGTGTTCAATAAAACCGTTTAAAGCCACTGTTCACAACAGACAAATTTTGTCAAGTGTTTAGTAAAACTGTTTAGTTGCAAGTAGTGGCTCACTCCATATCAAACAAGTCTGGACGCTTGTAAACATTCAGATTATTATTAATTTGGTAACAATCATAAATTTTATTAATATTATTAAAATCTATTATTAAAATTAATTAACCAGGTTATATTATCGATTTTATGTTTTAGAATTATATTATATGTATTTTCTACATTGAATAAATCTACTTCTTCCACTTTCGTTGTAAAATGACAAGTATTAGTCACGAAAATGCGTGTTAAAATATGAAATCAAATTACAAGTGTAAAAAAGTATATATGGGGTTGCATACACAGTAGCCAATTTCGACCTTGACCATATTTTCGCATTAAAAATACGGATTACGGTCTGAAACACTGATGATACTTTAACAATACATACTGAAGGCCTCATAAATACGAGCTACGGTCGAGGGCAACATAATACGGTCTATTGAAATCACAATTATAGTTAACATATGTTAGTTTGGTTATATCAAATTTTGTTGTTGTTATGATTTTGTGTAATGTAGATAAAGTAAAGATGATATTTTGCACAGAAAAGAAATACAAACATTTGATATTGTGGTCACAGTAATACATACTTAAAAGCCATAGCCATAGAAAACAACACTCATATTAATATGTTTAGCAAATTGATTGTCTTTCTAGAACAAAAGTATGTAATAATTGTTATGAAATAAAACAATTTACTATGTTTTTTATCACGAATTTATTCTCTCGAATACATTACTAGTTTCGGCTACACTTCTACAGGTTCTATATAACTTGTAACTCTGGAGCCGAAACTAGTAATCTATTCGAGAGTATAAATTTATTTTTTATCACATAGTAACAGTCACTTCAATTAATTATATGTAATAATTATTATAACAAAAGTTATTTAATTTATCTACTCTCTAATTGCAAAAGAGGAAAAAATCAGGTTTAATACACATGAGTAAAGTGGTTTCACCACTAGACGAGTGGTGAACTACTTTACCACTTTGCCATTGGAGCACTTACCGGTGAGCGGCTCGTGCGCCCAACTGTTAGACTCGTGATTAAATGATGCACAAAATAGCTATTTGTTCGGTTATTTTTGATTTATTTATTTTTCATATTACTAGTTTTGTTATGTTACATTATCTTTATCGATGTTTTTTTTTTTAATTAATATTAATATAAATAATGTATAATCATACTATAAATATATAAATGAAATACTTTATTATCACTTAGTTTATTTTTCTTTTAAATTTTATGATCGATTTCGAATACGTAAAAGGTTAGTTTATTGTGAGACTGAAAATTGTATAATTTTCTTTATACGACGAGCCATTATATAAACGGTTGTTAAATTCTACTGTTTTAAATCCCTTCACATTCATTGAATGAAAAAGAAATAACTCCTTAATAAGTCAAGGTGTATGATTATCTTTCAAAAACATTGAACGTAAATATAAATAACGTAATTAAATATTTTAAAACAACCCAATTAAAATTATTATGCTTATACCTTTATTAAATCAGATATCCAGTAAAATTCGTATGCACCAAATAAATGCCTCGTTATTGTTGGTAATGAATTAAATACTTAATTAGCTTTAATTAAAACAAAATTAACACGGGCTCGATAGTTCTTTCTTTTTATTATATTTTATATTATACATCATATATATTCGATGAATATAGACCGGAACCCATCTGAATTTTATATTATTGTATACTTGCGCTAATTGGAACAATTACATTTTTATGGCGTTGACTTATCAGAGCAAAAAACGAATGTGCTAATAAACTTATGGGGTGGATGAATTATTTAAAATTATGTTTATTTGCATTAAGCTAATAAATATATAACATAAACGTTGTTTGCCACCAACAATATCAAAAGTAAAGTTTTTAAGTGTAGCTACAAGAAATTACACGGTTAATCTTCATTTGTTGACATTTCACCAATTGTATACAGTCGCAATGAAGTGGAAAATACAAATAACAAAATTTGTTGAATTTGATTTCATTAAATTTGTTATAATCTAAAATAATACAAGTAGATGTTTTAAGTAAACGATACTAGCTAATATTAGTGAAATACTCTAATCAACTCTCAATCAAAAACAAACAAAAAATAACCATGGTCAATATTGACTATAGACCGCGTAAGTTATTTAACCAATAGAAATTCATCATTTTAGCATGTTTCGCGATAACAAGATTCCCTACCCTGAGTAGTATACGGTCTGTTTCGCTTCATAAATAGAGATTATGAAAGTAGTATAGGCGATGTTTCAGTATTCTATTGCTTTTAAATGACTAACGTAGCCATAACAGTCAAATAAATAAACTTGTGTATGTTTACAGTTTGCATGTAATTATATACAATAATTGTCCCATAAATAACAATTATTAAATAAATAGTTCCTTATTCAATGTTTCTTGGCCTATAGTCTACAAAATAGTATTCGTGTATTTGAAATTCGCCACTCGAGCTGTTGCCAAGCAATACGATTTATTACTTGTTAAACTCTGTTATCGCTAATTTCAAATGCACTTATGCTATTACTATTGAAAACTTCTTTCTCGGCAAAAAAGGAAGTGAAAATTCACCTCGGGATCGAACCCACAAACTTTGGATTTAATGTCCACTGCTCTACCAATTGAGCTACGGAGGTATCTCAATTGGCATTGGTTTTATGTTCGACAGCCACGTCAAAGTCAATTTTCTAACACATCCATTGCATGATATGATTTCAACCCTCCTTGCCTGAAGTGCGCACCTTTCACACACATGTGTAAGACCACGATAAAAGGAAACCACCTGCGCAAACTGCAAGGGGTCCCATCCTGCAAACTCCGCGAACTGTCCGATCTACAGGAAGAAGATCCAAGCAATTCAGCAGTCACGGGGTAATGCCAGAGAGACAGCGACGGCAGTACGACAGACCCCAAAGCAATATGTCGCTCCCCCAGCACCAACATCCAATGCCTGGGCGCAGAGGAGGGAGACCCAGCAGCAAGGGTTAGAGCAGAGGTACCTGCCAACATAGCACCAGCAGCAGTAACAGCAGCAGCAGCAGCAGCAACAGTAGCAGCAGAGGCCAACCCTGGTTCTTTTGTATTTCTTGGCTAGAACACCTACAACGGTGTCATGGGGGAAATTCACAGGTTGAAAGGTTTAGTAGACCTTTCAAAAATGCTCAGTCTGATAAGAGACATGAATGATCTGCTCGAGCGTTGTAACTCGCAAGCCGAACAGTTTCAAAGGATCATATCATTCGTGTCTCAATTACATTCAAATGGCCAACAGACTAAACATTTTTTAATGGAATGCTAATAAAGTTAACATCAAAGTTGGCAAACTAATATAGTTCCTCGGGAGATCGGTAGTAGACATTTTGATTATTACCGAAACCAAATTAGACCCCACGGTTAAGTCCAATGTGAAGGGTTGCCGTATTGAACAACAAGGTCGCAATATAGCTGGCCGTGGGGTTGTCGTGCTCGTGAGGAACTCTATTGGTTACATATGTATAAATTGTGTCAGCAATTTAGAGCATGTCGCCATTAGATTAGAAGATGGCATGACTCTTGTAGGAGTTTATTGTCCTTCAAATTTTCATTTTGGGGAAGACAATGTCCTGAATCTCCACGACAAGTGGAACCGAGTTCTTCTTGTTGGGAATTTGAATGCAAGACATGGTAATTGGAATTGTCACCTAAACAACCCCAACGGGACTTGTTTATATAACATGTCCATCTCACACACTTTACCCAACATGTACCCGCCTTCACACACGCACTACCCATCTAATGGAATGACACCCACGACATTAGATTTGGTGATTAACAAAAACGTGACGAACGTGACGGATATAAAGACATCGGACAAACTGAGTTCGGATCACACACCAATTACATTTACATTGCACCACAAAATCACCCGACAAAAACAGACGGTTCAGAGACCCGACTACAAGAATGTCAGCTGGCCACTCTTTAGAAGGATCCTGGACGGAGACATTATTATCGACAAACACTTACTTGAACACGCTGATAAAATTAAAAGACATGTTCAAAATTTTATTTTATTATATAATTAAAAACACTCTTGAAAAGAAATTTAAATTAATCAATTTTAACCCTTTAGAAGACAGACTACCACAAGCCATTAGAGACAAAATGAAATCCAGAAATAGGTTTAGGTATATTTAGCAACGTACTAGAGACATGACTAAAAACCGCAACAAGACTGAACTAAACAGATAAATAAAATTCGACATTAGAGAATTCGTGGAATGACAGAATTGAAATACTGTCACACAGTGATATATCGATTTGGGCACTAGTGAAGTCAATGAAAAGAAAGATAGTGACCGTACCGACACTGACAAGTGAATACGGTATAACTACCGCCTTCACCGATACCGACAAGACAGAAATGCTAGCGACGACATTGGCAAAAGTCCACGTTTTATAAATTACCGCTGGAGTGGAAAGATTCATGTCGCAGTACCGACCTGATAGGGATGAAATATTCCTGACCAGTCCCAAAGAGGTCAGAGAAACGATCAGAAAGGTTCCACCCCTAAAAGCACACGGACTCGACGCCATACAAAACATCACTTTAACTTTTTACATTTTTTTAATTTTACACTTTACACGAAAGACAATTGTGCAATTGTACTATATTATAAATGGGATCATCAGGTTGGGTTACTTTCCAAAATCCTGGAAAGTGGCCGACTTGATGCCCATTCATAAGCCCGAACAGACATTCACATCACCTGACTCATATCGTTCAATATCTTTACTTTCGACATTAAGTAATATCGTGACAAGACTGGACAACTTTGAATCGGACAACCGACTGACCACCGACAATCAATTTAGCATTAGAAGCGGACACGGTACGGTTCAGCAAGTCGTTCACGACATTCAAATCAACTTTAACAAGGACAAAGTGACGGACATGGTCTTACTTGATGTCAAAAAAGCCTTTAACAGAGTATGGCTAAACGGACTAATCTATAAGATGATTTCACAACACTATCCCACAATACCTCATCAAACTTATACACAACTATTTAACAGGTAGACAATTCCAGGTAAAGATCAATAACAGCCTGTCGTTCCTAAAACAAATCGATGCTTGTATACCGCAAGGTTCATTTTTTACACCCAAACTTTTTAACATATTCATAAACGAATTGCCTGTTTTTGAAAAGACGAGTCTTGCGTTGCATGCAGACGACACTGCAATTTATCCGGGTTCATTTTATGCAGTGGTCGCACAAAAACAAAATCGAATACACCTGAACGCGCAGCAAAAAGTATCAAAATTAATGCAAAAAAACAGAAAGCATAACCTTTACACGTAGATTTACAAATATTAAAACTTTTGCGTCCATAAAATTCGAATAAGAAGCACCACGTCAAGTATTTGATTGTTGAAGCCTTCGTTACCGTTATTTGTTTACCAAACTTTTGTTATTGTTTTTATTGAAAATTTAAATAAATTGATAAAATAGAAAAAAATAGGGGATATGAAATCCAAAGGTTATGGGATCGGTCAACAGGTATTTTTTTTAAACATTTTTGTCAATTGAAGTGAAATTAATGAAATTTGAAATAATTTTTGCGTCACGTCATGATACACCTAGCGCTTACGATGATAACGTCCAGAATTATATTATTTGATACCAACATAGGCAACCCAGTTCATCCCAAATAATGTTGACATATATTATGTTGACAACAATTTGTTTACGCTCATATTTCACATATAAATTAAGGTTAATAAATTCATATGTTTTTGAAGTATAATTGTCATACTCGTTAATTGATTATTTTTATTAAAAAATACAAATTATACGCTTTACATAAATCGTTTTAGTACGCCATGCATCCTCTAGCTTATTCATAGATAACCTATATTATATAGATGAGCGACATCTGCATATTTCTTAAAAACCATGCTTTTAGTTGAGGACACTACCGCTACTCACAGCATAGCGGTAGTGTAGTGTCGCAAATAAGAAGGGGGATGCGCGGGACGTTTAAATGATTTAATTCAAATAAATTTAAAATAAAATTTTATTTTACTCATAAAAATTGTTTTAATATAAAAAATGTATTTTTTTATATTAAAACATTTTCTGTTTTGTGCTTTTAATATAGGATTAAATTATGAAATTATGGTAAAGTGATGTGTAGTAAACTGTGTCACATCAAAATAGGAGAAATTTTAAACTTCGCAAATTTCCCATAGATAATAAAGTAAGTAATTTTTAATTTTATTTAAGTATATATTCCATATTTTAAAATTATTATGCTTGGTTTGTAAAGCAATTATTAAAAAATAGCATTCAAAAAATATTGTTTATTACTGATATAGAATTGATTATAAAATCGGCCATAAAAAAATTAAAAACCCGATTTTGGATATATTTAGGTAAAGTTTTGATTCCAAGCGACTCAAATGCGTACATTTTCCAATTTTTTAATTTTACTGAACATACGATTAATAATTTTAAAGTATATAATATCTACTTAAGTAGATAAATATAAAAATCACTTACATTTTTATCCATGGGAAATTTGCAATTAGCTCAGGTGATCATCTGTAATTTTTTGACAAATGATGACAAATAATGAAATTTGAAATCATTTTCATGGCTGGTTATGTTCAATTCGTCATGGCGTCATAAAACAGCTAGCGCTACGAGTGGTTGTGTCCCCCAACTATATCATGATTTCAACTCATTCCCATTCGTCACTGTCAATAACCCCACCCGTTCCCTTTAATTGGTTTACATTTTACTTCTCCGCTTTTTCGGACTCGCAGCTCAATATAAAAGTTCACTCGAATAAAAGTAATTCTTTAATACACTTTCTCAAAATAGCTGCATCTAAAGATCAATGTGTAGCTATGTAGCAATGTAAATGCTACACATTGGCCAAGAATATCGATCGTATAAACTGATGGCCAGCTTGACAGTCCACACTTTCCAAGCAATGTCAAATTAATTACTGAGTAGATATAGCAAATTTTTGTGAAAAAAAGTAGTATCACACTTGCTATTTACAAAATATAATTATGTACAAATGTATATGATTGTTCATAAAATATTGATCATACGCATATTTTTTATTTATTTAAACAAATAATAATTATTAAGTTTTATTTCATATAAGATAAAACTTGGAAAAGATTTGAAAGCAAATCGTTTTTCTTTTTAAATTTATTGCCTCTATCTATCGCATTTCATGATTGTCCAAAAGACCGACTCTAAATGGATAACTCGCAAGTGACGATCAATGCGCCTTAGGGCAGCCTGGTGACAAAAGCACGAATACATTGATTTGTGAGATCTGGGTAATGAATTGAACAGTTTGTTACCTTCGTACAAAAATAATTTATTACATGTGTTAAATGTGATATTGTGTCTATGCCATCAAAAAATCGCAATGACGAGTTACATAACTAATATTGTTTCAAAAATTTTAAGATTTTCAAATTTCTTTTACAATTTGCAATAAATAGGATCCTATCACAAGTAAATTATTAGGAGAAACGTTAGAGAAAAATTGTAGTTTCACATTAAGATATTTGAAAGAATATCATTGAGTAATTCATTTAACGTTAAGTTCAAATAGAAAAAAATGTACGGATGCTATCTTATATTCAATATGATGAATCAAAGATTATATCTGTAATAGCTATAATCAGTGATTACCTCTGCTGTACAAATGTAGAGCAATAAGGTAAAACACAAAAAAAACGTAGAAGAGGGTTACACATCAGCGGAATGTGTTAACTGGTAATACAATTAAATATACTAAAATTATTTTAGAACAAACAAATTTTCTTTTCAAGTTTTTATGGACAAAACACATCATAACCTACTTTACAGTTAAAAATTAAAAAAATATCATTTCCGCATTAACCGGAAAAATCATTTTATAATTTTAAATAGAACATAATTTATATTAGTTAAGCTTTCGTAACGTTTTAAAAAAAATTTATATTACAAAAAAATTTTTAATACTTGTTAAAACTGATATTGTTATTGTTTGATAAAAAAACCTACTTTTACATAGTACCAATAAAGTTTTTTTATATTTAAAATCCAAATTTGCATACAATATATCGGGTGTCACATTTAAATAAATTAATTAAAGTAACGTTGTTTAAGGTTAAACCGGAAATAATAGATTAAAAATGTCAGCTGACATTCAGTTTCATTGTCAATAAATACAAATCATGTTTAAGTGGCCTGAAAACACTACTAAAATTGAACCCATGCCTCCTGGACTATAATGTGCTGACGACACAGTAAATTTAACAAAGTGCGCTTAGAAATTTGCTCATAACTTTTTTAAAAAATCCAAGAAAGTATTAAAAACCAATCTACTTTATATTTATCACTATTTCAAACTTGTTCTTAATTGTGATCGTTAAATAAATTACATTTGATTGCACAAAATTCTAAAACAAGTCCAAAAACAATGTAATGTCAGGTCCCCACACACAAAACTTGCCTGTCGTCCACCAACTAGGCAATTGAGTGCTCGTTTCCAGTGAGTTTGTTTCAGACCTATATCGTGCTTTTTAGATGAAAAAAATCTGCATTATTACTACAAATAAAAACTCTTCTGCAAGATGCTTTCGAGAACCCTGTACCTATTATTGATTAGTTTATGTTTTGAATATTTTAAAAGTTAAATTTAAAATAAAAACAAACCTTATAAAGTTATGAATCGCCTTAATATACTATATATCTGCAAACTTGTAAATCTGTCAATGTATTGCCACCTACAACCGGAGTTCATTTTTATTAAATACAGCATGGTGAATGTAGATATAGTATGCATATCTAATTATTAATCAATACACAGTGAAAGCATGTCCTTAATGACCGTTTTATTTCAATTTAAAAGAAAAGAATATTCACATTCCAAAATAGTTGTATAAACTATTTTGAAATGTGAATATTCTTTTTATATTTTTATATCATTCATATCTTAACATCTTTCACATTGTTTCAATAACCTAATATGTACTATTGATATCAAATGTCAATTTGTGAATATTAGTTTTATAGTTGTTATGTAATATTATTCATTCCCGCCTACCGGTACCATTTGCAATTGAGAAACAATTAATGGCATTCTAGACATACATAACTACATAAACACGGCTGAAGGACCTCGAGATCGATTGCCAGTTGGGTAAAACCCAACAGATACAAATACTACTACCATTATTCATTAAATAATTAAAATAAAGTAGACGCTGTTATTAGAGATGTCAAGTTATTTCTTATATTGTATAACAATCGTTTTACATATATACGTTAGCCACCGGCTACACCATATAATATATCGAATTGACGACTACAGCGCCACCGCTAAACGCCCTTCCTGGCACAAGAACGAACGGATCCAGCTCGAGTTAATTTTTAATATAACATTTTTTTAAATTAAAACAAAAACAATATATACATTTTTTAACAGCTTGTTTCTACATGAACTCAGGAACCATAAATAACACAAATTATCAATAAACTTTTTGTACAAGACAACAGAACTTTTTTTAAGTTACTCATTTGCTATTTAAATTAATACATTGTTGTATATGGTACAATCACCGGTGTTAACACCAGATTGCAGTAGCAAACAAATGCAAGCTTACACCAAACTTTAGTTCTTAAGACGTTGAACTTGTTGCTTGACTTGAAAGTTTTTTATTCATATTTTCCTAAACAGTTTGGCAAACAATAACTCATTTACTCTCATCTTGTCCATTAAGCCTTGTACTTGGCTAATTTCTGGTAGGCAATCCTGTCGCTATCAAATGTAGAATAATATCCTTATTGTCGTAGAAACTTTTAATTAAAAGATCTCTAAATAAAGCAGCTCTATCAGCAATAATTCTTTCTGGTTTTCCATTTTTTTAAATAATTATTATAATTGCAATACTAACACTATGTCTTGTTTTTGTTAATTGGTACTCCCAAGAATTTCCGTTTCAGGCATATTTTACTAAAGAACTCAACATGGCCAATATGCCATGTATAAAATGGTTAATTGGTCATAAAACACACTTGCATAATATATTGCCTTTCTCCTAGTATGTGATTTACCTATTGCAAAATTTGAGATAAACTTATAAAATAATTCGCATTTTATCGTGGAACCACCATGCAATCTTTTTGCCACAAATACAAAACAACGATAAACATTTTCCATTTGTTTTCTGTTAAATTTCTTTATAAATATAAACATCCCTTCTCAAATATTATTGAGTCATTTGACCATTTGTCATGTATCTAAAATTCTAGTGTTGTAGTTGGCTGTTGTTCCTAAATAATATTACAACAAATCAGTGTCACTGAATTTAGTCATTGATCAACGATAGTGAAATAGAAATGAAAACTTTTCCACACCGTTGTTTAAGTCTTAATAGTCAATACACAGTCTGCAAATCACAATTATTCTTTGTAACAAGTACAATAGGACTTGCACATGAAGACTCATTTGGGCAAATAATCCCGTCTTATAACATTTAATTAATAACCAATTTAGTTGTGACCGTTCACTAGATCTTTACTGATAATCTTCTTTAACTATAAGTAACTGTTACGGGCTATCTTTAGTTTATTTGACGGTTTCTCGAGTAAGTGTTTGGTAATTCTTTAATAAACCTATCAATCGGTCAGTCCTAACTTTATTGTGATCGATGTATTATTCTCCTGTATTTGTCACTCATTGCTATCATTTCTAGACCTGGGGGCAAAGGCTATTAGAAATATCTCAAATTTTCAATGCAATTTTAAAATTGAAATAAGTTGTGAAATATGTTCTGTATACATTGGAGTATCCAATGAACGAGTACAAAAATATATTTGCATTACTCAATAAATTCCGATTGTGGCTAATAGCATTGTTGCCTCAAGGTCTTCATTTAAATTTAATTACATATCATCAGGGTTTCCAAGTTTTAAAAATGACATTCCGCAGAAATTTGAAGCGCCGAAGCGTATTGTAAGCCAATAAAAATGTGTAATGCACACATGGCTGACATGGCTAACATGAAGACGAAATACAGCATTATATTAAAACTGAATTTTCTGGGCTTATCTGTTTGAGGGCCCACAAAATATCCGCTCGCGGCCCAATAATGAGTCGCAATCCACACTTTGGGAATCACTGCTTTAGATAGATTATAAATAAATTGTTAAAGTAATAGGATTACTTAGAAAACACATATACCAATTTTTACAAGCTTAAAATTGCATCAAATATTTGATTTATAAAACCATTTTCCTTGCATGTAGAAAGAAAACATATGATTCAACGGAACAGTGTTACAAACAATGCACATAGTACCCCACAAACACGCTCTCAAACAAAAACACACACGTCAGTTATTCGAGGAATGTTCATTCATAATAAGTTATATATGAGATGTGCGCGTGTCCAAGCCTATTTATACATGAGAATGGCTTGATTAGGCAGTGATGTAAGCGAGGTCGTCATATTATATTGGCATATATCAAACCTATTCATCATTGTTAATTCCCTCGGAAAAGCGTCACGTCGTCGCTGTTCCGGTTCCAGCACATTTAATTAAATCGTGCATAAGTAATTTCATAAATTCATAGCAATTATTAACACATATATTTCTACATAAATATTATTTATATTAGTCAGCAAAACAGACAAGTTTTTTCCTAATATTTTATCAATTCATTTTTATATATTTTTAATTGCACATTTTTAAGAAATTATAATTAATAGACCAGGCCTGGCCACGCCAAATGATTATACGGCTCACTTTGATGAGTAACATTACAACTTTAGGTACTAAACATAATTTTATGTACTATTACCAAGGACTCAAACCGTTCAAGTAAACGGTTCGGTTTCAGATCACGGATCACGATTCAAAATATTTTTATCGGTAATTTTCGTAACCGAATAATCCAATCGGATCGCTTCCGGTTTGTTAAAATCAGTGCTCTGGCTGCAAACATAATGAAAACTTTTCACTCTGCTTTAGATGCTTTATTTTACCTTCTTACCAAAAATTACAGAGCTCCTTTAATGGTTGTTATTTGAGATGTCACTTGCGTTTTTCAAAATATTTATGCCTTAAAAACTAATGAATTTGCAAATCTAATATTTTACTCATATTTGAACATTTTTTACGCCAAAAGTATTATATTTATCAAAAATCGGTAAGTACAATACATTAAACATACTTTTCTCTGTTTTGGATATTAGTTATTGTTTAATGATGTTTATTTATTTTTATTCGTAATAGTTGGAACAAATCATCAAATATAATGCTAGAATGAGCTTCATTATTTTCAATTTTCAATGATTTTTATTGATTTTTATTTTAAAAGGTAGGCATTATCTAGTGATTACCTAATAAAAATTGTCACAATCATGTCTATCATAAAATATTTACTATTTATACATCATCACAATTATTTCAAACGTCAACATGTAAGTAATCTAACAAACTTTTTTAAAATTACGCAAAATAAAGAAAATAGTTCAAAAACTCGTTTCAGAAGGCCTTTCAAACACTCATCTATTGATATTGATCTGAAATCCCGTTATTATATTACTTATAAAAACAAAATTTTAGAATTAGATAATGAAAAGTATGTTTAATATATTATACTTACCGATTTTTGATAAATGTAATACTTTTGCCGTAAAAAATCCAAATATGAGTAAAATATTGGAATATTTGCAAATTTACTATTTTGTTTTAAAACTTCGTAATAAATATTTTGAGAAACGTAAAGCACAGCTTGGAGAACATACATTGAAGAAGCTGTGATTTTTAGCAAGAAGATTTCCTAAAAAGTAAAGTATCTATTTAGTAAAACTTCTTTACGCGGATTATGAACTTAAAAATCTGTTATAATATATAAATAGGATGACGAAAGTTTTAATTAAATTTGACTTTAAATTTCACTAAACATTAAAGTAAATTTGTTTATTAAATTACATAACAATTTTTCTTAAATTTTATATATAAATTATACATTTTAGTAGGTTTCCTGTTTTAAGTGGTGTTTTTAAATTTCTCTAACAAATCACAATTTTTAGTAAGTTTCATATCAAAACTAAAACTTAGAAAATAGAACTCTAAATAGTATATTTTTAATCAAAAACTGCAATTTTTTGGTAATTTTTCCGTCAAAAATAGAATTTTTAGAAAAATTTTAGTACAATTTATACTTTTTATTACGTATATGATAATTTATAAAGGATAAAACTCACAGATAGTAGGTTTTTTACCAAGCAAAAAGTTTTAATGAAGTTTCCAATACAGAATTAATTTTTTAATTTATGTGCAAATTGTAACTAAAATAAATCGCGATATTTACTAAATTAACTGTAATAAATTGCAATTTAAGTCAAATTGCGCCCATAAATCGCAACTTTTATTGAGTATTCTGAACGTATGCAAACGATTTAATAAAACCTTTCATAAA
>JARJEC010078064.1:0-10658 GCA_030264575.1 Tachinus sp. AB-2021 | reverse complement strand
GAAAACCAGTAAAAAAACTATAAGCATAAATAAAAATATACCAGAAAACTTTACAAAATGCAGTTTCATGGACTTGACGCTCAGAAAGAGAGGAGCGGTCTCAAACGAAATCTAAAGCTGAGGTTTATCATATTTTTATATACAAACATTACATTGATAAATCTTTAAATTTTTAAAGTGTTGAATATAAAATTATTATGTCTTAAAATTATTAAACCTATGAAATCGGCCCTAAAAATTGGCTTTTCTGTTTTAACGCTAATTACAAACCCCTCAAGAAATTACGTTGCATTAGCCACAAGACTAATGCAACTATGCAACTAACATTACTTACTACCTTGAAGATATCTGTGAAAACATCAATACTTCAGTCAAGTCTGCTGCCAACCACAAAATTGTTTTCCTTGTTTACGATAACCTAATTTTCATCAAAAATTTCCAATTTGGTAAAGAAAATATATAAACAATACAATTTTTGTGCATATTATATCACAATAATAATAGTAAAATTTAATGTGTTTCCATAAAGATATCTATTTGCACATTTATCAAACTCATTGTTCTTCCATTTGCCTCTGGTATAAAATTTTTATTAATCGATTTTTGTTAAATGATAAAATATTTATACATATTCAAATATAAATTATATTTATTCTTAATTAATTGATCAAATTATAAAGTGAAATCTAATTATTTTTAATAATTGAAAAAAAATTTTTACTGTAAGCTACATAACCTAAAGATATTTATTTGCCTTGTCAAGAGAAAACATAACATTTCACTATTTAATGGCTTTCCCACAACCAAATACACAGAGAGGTGATAATTCTAAATAAATTTTAATGAAACAGAATTGATAAATGGTTTATTTTCAGAGTTAACAAATCGTAAAATTTTGGAAGATTTACAAATAAAAAAACAACTTTTATTGAAGCAAGGCGTAGCGAATACGTTAAATTCGACAGCATTACCGGTTTTGGGAACAACGAATATTACCGTTCCCGATAATCATTCGGTTACGACTTCTCAGCAAAGGACGGCATTACAAACTGCCAACGCAACATCGACGGGCTATTTTATTTCACAAGATTCTGCGTTCGGTAATTTGATATTACCTGTATTACCGAGATTTGATGTTAAGTAATTGGCATGTATCCTTGTATGAAACTGAGACACATCGAAGAACTTTTGCAGAATATTGAGGAATTTAAAAAACCAAAGATTTTATTAGAGCAATATATTACGCCGCCACATCTCGGATCTCATATGTTGCATACAATACAGGTTAATATGATTTGTAATTTGAATTCAGCGATACTTTACATAAAAATTAGGATTTATGAAATAGTTTTTAAATATACAAGTACTAGTTGGGCAATTTTTAGTATAGTATGTTTTTTGGTGCAATCGAAAACATGCTGTTTTTGGTATCTCATACCGCTTGGGTTATATTTTTGTTTATATAAGCATTGATCAGGTTAAAGGTTCATTTATTTTGGTTTAGTCACAATATGGAGATATTGAAGGAAAATTTGTTGGAGATTTGGGATGCGGATGTGGAGCATTATCGATAGGTGCTGCTTCAATGGACGCAGCAATGGTCGTTGGTTTTGAAATCGACCATGATGCATCGAGTATATTTAATGATAATGTTGATGAAGGGGAATTAAGCAATATCGATTTGGTTCAATGTGATGTCATTAACAACATATCTAGCAGGTAAATATAAAAATTTTAAAAAATATTCGTAACCTATAAAATTTGTCCAATATTAATTTTTAGATGGGATAAGACTTTCGACACAATAATAATGAATCCTCCGTTTGGTACCAAACACAATGCAGGTGTCGATATGAAATTTTTAGAGCGGGCTTTTGAATTGTCAAAAAATGTCGTCTATTCATTACATAAAACATCAACAAGGTACAAACAAAATATTCTGCGTTATATTAAAAATAATCCGGTATGTTTCAGGGCGCATATATTAAAAACAGCTAAATCTCATGGTGCAACAGGTGAAGTTTTAGCCGAACTTCGATATGATCTACCCTCAAGTTATAAGTTTCATAAAAAATCTTCCGTTGATATACATGTTGATTTTTTTAGGTTTGAAGTATCTTCAATTAGTGTTTGAAGTTTCATATTGTTTCTCAATAATCATATTTTTATAAGTAATTGTATAAATAATGTATATACATTTATGGAATACAATTTGTACAATTGGAATGTATTATTTTTTAATTTACAAAGTTTGGTGCTACTGGGATTCACTCGTAAGTTGTAAAAACATTGCTCAACACTTTCGCTGCCGAAGCTTAAAGTGGTATATAGAGCTACATATAAGCACGGATCACACATGTGCACAAGGCACGTCTCTGCCCAAGTGGAGGCAATGTTGAGCACATATGTGCACTTTCTGCAGTAAAACTCGTAATACAAAATGACGAGACATATCAAGAAACGTTTAGAGATGATGAGTAATGTAAAATATGAAAATTGTTTTACTAAAATAAAGTAAAACATTATCAAATACGTTCACTATTATTATATATTTATTAGACATATTCACATAATAAAATCCAGTATTGTTTTATATATACTTAACATAGCGTTCTACAACCATAAATTTTCTAGAAGCAAACTAGACTTCTCTTATTTATTTAATATATACACAGTATATTGTAAAAGTAAAAAATAATTTGTAAATTATTATAAGGTAGATTATAAATTTATATACAAAAAATTAATAAAGACTTGACATTTTAATCATCATCCCAGTCGTTTATGAGTTTGTTAACTGTATTAACAGATTTCACACCGTGATCTGATTGTTGTGAATCTTCAGTATCCTCCCAATCGTCGAGTATGGAATTTTTAGCGGCTTTAATTTTTTCCTCGGAATTTTTAACTAATTCCTCGCTTTTTTGGGAGTCTTCGTCCAATGATTCCACACCTTCAGTTGCATTGGTACTTTCCGTTGATTCAATATTCGAATTGTTTTCATCAGGTGTTGGAACGTTTTCGTCCGGCGGTGTTAGAATATTTTCTGTCTCGACATTTGGAGCTTCAATATTTTCAGTGGTATTTTCTTCGGGAGGTAAATCATTTGTTTCGATGGAATCGGTTTGAGTAGGTTTGACTTCTTCATTATTTTGCACGATTGTTCCATTTTCAATTGTTACCGATTCTTCTATAGCGGAATTTTGGGTAATTTCTTCAACTGCATTTTCTTCCAGTTCTGTAGTTTCTGCCAGATCTGTAGTTTCTGCTGCGTTAGCGATTTTATCGGGTTCTATTTTATTTTCGGACGAATCAGTAACATCTTGACTTACTTCAATTGGTTCATTTTGCTCAATTATTTCTTTGGAATTTTCCAATTCTACAATTTTATTTTCTTCTATTATTTCATTTGTAATTTCATCATCGGTTTTATCGGAAACTTTGCCATCGACTTCCATTGGTTCTGGTATATATTCGTCTAGTTTAGCAATTTCTGGGATTACATCGCGCTCGACAACTTCCTGAACCTCCTCAATTACCGATTGGTTTTGAGTTGATGTTTCCGGAACAGATTCCTCTTCGAGAATTATAGCCAAGGCGGGCAATTCATCAACCTGTTGAGATTCCGATGGCACAGGCGATTTTGATTTTTCGACGATTTCTTCACCGGCTTTTTCAATAACATTTTGAATTTCAACTTGTTCTTCAGTCTCAGATTGACTTTTGTTAAGTTCGTCCTGCTTCTAAACATTTAAAAAACATGTTAATGATTTATTTTAACTTCATATGTACGAAATATATCTTAAAAATCACCCAAAATCAGTCCAGCTTACAAATGAAAAATATCGCAGTTGAACGATGTACTTATATACTAAATGTAACTAAACAGTCTTCGTCCCCATGCCCCCTCCCGTGCCGCAAGCAATAACTCCATTAATGTTGTTTCAAAAACTGTAAATTTAATTTGTCTTGTGCTAAATCTAAATCTATTCTTTTTTAAATCACTTTTCAAATAAAAATATATACAAAAGTAAATTGTTTTAATTATATATATGGCAGGGCATTCAATCTCCAATGGAATGACAAAAAAACTGTTAACAATACTTCCCATCACTCCATTGGCGTGTTATCATGCCATCTGGCAAAATGGAATGCCGAGTTTATAATAGGATATTTTATTAAATACTTACGATTTCAGTAACCGTATCAGAATTGGTGCAGTCTTCGTCAACTTCCATTGGTTCAGGTTCTGTAGAATCAATTTCATCCACAACATCACCTTCCGTCACAATGGCATCAGTAACATCAGTAGTTAATTCTTCAGTCTCACCGATAATTTCACCATCAGTCAAAACCACTACATTGCCTTCATTTGTAGCAGCTTCAGTCTCGATAACATCAACAGCTTCAGTAACACCCACAGTTTCTTCACTAATAACTTCATCAATTTTGTCATCGCTTACATTTTCTACATATTGAATTTCCTCCAATTGATTGTGAGGTACTTCCAAAACAACGGGGGCAATTTCTTCGGAAGTAGAAGTAACATCCTTTATGGGATGATGACTTTCAATTTCTCTTTGTATCATTTCGATAGATTCGACCGTATTTTGAGAAACAATGCTTTCTGAATTAGGCGCAATATTACTATTTCTAATTTCTAACATTCCCGTCTCGGAATTGAGCATCAAATTGCCTTGAGATGTTATAAATTGATTTTCTTGACCTTCAACCGGATGGCTGTATAATACGACAATATTCGAATTATCGTTAGTTAAAATTTCATTATTACCGTCGTTATAATCATGATCGGTTAACACCATGACAAGCTCATCAGTTGATGCGATGTCCGATCCACCTAACATTGATTGGGTTATAACATTATGTTCGGTTGTGATGACTTGATTGATGGCTTGATTTTGAACAAACGTGTGCGTTTCGTGTAACTCGTTTGGTAGTATAAATTCTGGATTGTTTGCAAGAGCCTGCTGCGTGACAAGCTGTTGGTCGTTCGGATGGAGTATGTATTGTTGATTATCGTCCAAAACTACTATGTCGACTAATCCAAGACTTGTCGCTATTCCGCTAGCTACGTTATTTAAAGCTTCCGCCTCTGAGCTTGGAATGGTTTGTAGC
Organism: Tachinus sp. AB-2021; assembly: GCA_030264575.1. Taxonomy (NCBI): domain Eukaryota; kingdom Metazoa; phylum Arthropoda; class Insecta; order Coleoptera; family Staphylinidae; genus Tachinus; species Tachinus sp. AB-2021. Next base: position 5,522 of record JARJEC010078064.1, on the reverse strand, counting down.
TGGCCTGTATGGTCAAGCTCCGGTTGCGGTAACTTTACATTCGATAATATCTTTACTTTATCTGAAATCGTGTGTTCATCGACTTCTTCTATTTCATCCTCGAGGGCATCGTCTTCATCGATACTAACTATTCCGTCTCTCCTTGCTTCATCTCGGTGTTGTAAGCGTATGTGCGAGAACAAATTAGCACCTAAAAATATTTGATGTAAATATTTAATCATTTTTAGTTCAAAGTTTTGCAGCAAATTTGTTAGTTTTTTGCTGCAAAACTTTGAACTAATTCCGAAAATATTCGGAAGATCAAAATAAATGAAATTTTGTGGAAGAACATTGAACTGAAGTTACTTCTGAAATCGTCCTCAAAAGCATTTGGCGCTCGTAAAAAACAATTGCAGCACCGAATATGTTATGCACGGACTATTTCAAAATCAACATAATTTTCATGTTTGGTGCTGAGATCGCACAAAATAGAATTGCTGCGTGAATGAATATTAAAATTCATAGCAAAAGCAAATACTTTCAAGTTACAAAACTCGTCAAAATGACTTTGTATTTGCAATTGAATCAAATTTTTTTTTGCAGCAATCAAAACCCGATCTAACCTAATAGAAAATTATATTCGCCCGAAAAGCAATCGCAAAACCAAATTATTTTTCTTTCAAAAACGTTTGTGAATTTTTGCCAAATATCAATAATGCTTGGAAAATGAATAACTGTTGCACAATTCAAAAAATGCATTTTTTAATGTAAAAAATATCAGGAAATGGAGAAGAATGAACAATGAAAAAATGTGTAAAATATTGGTAAACTGTCAAAAATGTCTTAATAATGTCATTAATGTAACTAACTGTCAATAAAGTTAAAATAAAACAAAACTTACCAGTTTGATAATGTTTGGTGCAATACTGGCAATCATAATTATTCCGGCCGGTTTTCCCAGTATGTCCGGTAATTTGTATGTGATGTTTAAGCGAAGTCTCACTATTAAAACCAACTTTACATTCGGAACATTGGAGATCGAATTTTGTATGTGTCAATTTATGCTTTATCATCAAAGTCTCTGTCAAAGCCACGTACGGACACTGAGTGCATTTAGGAAAATTGTAAATAGGCGGAGGTTTGATACCGTGCTTCGTATACTGATGATACATCAACATATTATGCTTATTACTTTTGTGTCCGCAATATTTGCACATACGAGAATCGGTTTTCTCGTTATGCACGTCAGTCATATGCTTTCTATATAAGTAATACAGCACGAATTCTATATTTTCCCCGTTGATCATGCACTTATCGCACGTCCAAGGCCCATCTTCGTTATTCGCCACCTTAGATTCAGATTTAACTGGTACCATTTGCTTGACTACCGATTTCATTTGCACTTTAACTTTCGAACCGACTTTAACAGTGGGTTGTTTGTTGGTTTCCGTCGGTGATTTATTCTTAGCCAAAATTTTCAGTCGGATATTTTTATTCTTTTTGACTAAATGCGGATACTTTTTAAGAACTTCCGATATAATCTTAGAATGATCGACATCGCTCTTACCGGATGGAGTGATATTAATTTTCGTTTCTTTATTTTCCTTCTCGCTAACATTGAATCTGACTTTTTTCGTAGGAGTGTTTGCAAACTGTTGGCTTTTTCTTTTAATAGCAGGACTCGGTACATAGTCCGGATCTAAATCGTTATCGACTTCCCCATCATCTTCGTAATCGACCATTCCAGACCGAATTTTCTGTTCTTTAACGTAATTTTTTAAATCTTCCATATCGGTCGATGAGTTGTTGTAATCTTTTTCTTTTGATTTTTTCGTGTTGGAGCATGGCGCGTATTTTAAATCATCGAAAGTCGTCGACGTAGACGCACGCAATTCGTCTTCTTGCGTTAACAGCGGTTTACTGGTGTAGGAAATGTTATCGAAAGATGAATCTAATAAGCTGAAATCTTTAAGATCCTCGTCCGGCCATTCAAATCTCGTCGGTTTAGGAGCGTTATCGTATAATGATAAATGTTCATTGGAAGACGATCGGCGGGATTCCGATGAAAAACTTGAAGTCGGGTTAATTGCAGCCGGTGATGGAGCCATTTTACGTTTCCACACTGGCAATTTGCGACCTGGCAAAGTAGCCGGTAAGATTTTATCGACCTTTGGAGAAATCTTTTTACCTTGTAGATTATAAGTAGGCGGAACTTTCGATACCACGGATTTGCTTAAATTGTGCGGTTGCTTTTGTGCATCTAATAATTTCAATAGTACAGTTATGTTCATAAGCTCTGCAGTTTTATATAATCTATCGAAGATCGACATTTGGAATTCTAGCATTCCTGCAAAATTTCAATGGCATTAACTAAATCGCAAAATTATTATTTCCGTTACTATACCTGTATACATAAAATTGACAATCGGTAAAATGACATCGGCTTGTAAATCGGATGGCATTAATAGAACGTCGTCTACCACCTCACAAGTTTGTTCGAGCAATTGGAAATATTCCGTACAGGCATTCATGACGAGTCGATGCACTTTTAATTGCACGTTCCCCTCGAATTGTAACGTAAGATCGCAATAATCCGTCTTATTGAAAAACACCTGCAATCGGGAGAGGAAAAAAATCCCCCAATTATCCACCCGCACTTGCTTGCTTGTCTCGACCATCTTGCTCACCTCACACAATCAATTGCATCAAAATAACCTTAAAAATAAAAATAAATTAATATTAAAATTTCCACACTCTATTATCATTAAAAACATTGTTTATTTATCTATTTTCATATTATTCTCAATAAAACATCTGAAAAACAAATGAAAGAGAAAGACAAATGATGAACGCCAACCATTATAGGCGTGATGTGCCACAATCCATGGACTATTTCATGGCATTCTAAATAAAATCGCGATGGTTTTTTGCGGTGGATGGCCGACAATTTGTTGCATCCCACTATTATGGTTGTTTTTAATTCAAATTTACTGACCTTTTTCGTATAAATATTTATAGCTCCATCTCTACAGATATAAACATATCGAATATTAACTGCTTCTTCATATTAGCAGGTGGCGCCTCAATCAATTCATTCTACCCGCGCTTTATGAATCTTTTTATTTACAATCATTATTGCGTCTTGATATTGGGTTAAATTAATTTTTCTAAATCATATAATTATCTCGCAATTATTTTAGATTGGGCTAGTTATACGAAATGTATTGTTGTGAATTTATATTAATTTTTTAGTTGTTTTTGCGCGCTCTACATTTGAAAAGTGGAGTTGATGTAATGGCCGCCGCTTGGCGTCGAAGCGATTACCAAAGTTAAAAACAGAAAGTTTCACGGCGGCCATTTTGTTTTAATTCAAGAGTTGAATAGGCCATATTTTCTACGAACAATAGATGTCACTAGTTGACTAAAATCAATAGACGCGACACCAATCTAGCTGGGGAGTTCTGGGAAATAGAATTATAATAGATTTTGATAATAAAGGTGGCATTTGTACCGGCATATTGCCACTAGCAGCCTGCTATGAACAATCCCAGTTGCCAGCCAGATATGGCAATACGGTTTTACTTTTATGGTTTCATTCAAAGTGCTTTCCGACCAGACGGTCTTGGTGTGGCCTTGGCCATATTTGAAGCTTTTGCCATTCAAAATATTATTTTCAAGCTCGGGCCACACCAATAAAGTACCATCTAAATATTAACCGGATTATTGATTACTTTTGAAATTCCAAAAATGATTATTTAATATTTTTATGAAAATCTCCTTTTTTAATCAATATTACTTTCATCTTGCCATATACAGGGTGTTCCAAAAGTTCCAAACCTGCCTTATTTCGAAAACAAGACGTTTTTCAGACAAATGTGTTTAAAAGTTTTATTCAACGATCATATTCATTTGATCTTGAGTGAAGAGGTCTAGGCGAGGTCAAGGTCAACTTATTCTTGTTGCATGGAACACTCCATTTTTATCACAGTGTTGACATGATGACATCGAGTATTTCCGAAACGCTCTCTCTCTCTCTCTCTTTCTTTCTCTCTCTCTCTCCTTCTCTCTCGCTCTCGCTCACACACACACACACATTGCGTGTTTTAAGTTGCATAGCATTAACACCCGTGGGAATTATCCTTATAACTTAATACTGAAAAGGCCGGATGGATACGTTTGTAAGGTTGAGATTATTCTGTAGGTAATTCTTACAATAAGAAAAATTACTGAAGCTGTATTTTAAGGCGACAGGTGCCAGTAAAAGCGGTACATAATCTACGGGGTCACTTGTTTTACTGCATGAAGAGATTAAAATATTCCTAGATGTTTCAGGACACGCTCGGTACGCAATTCATGTAGATGGCAATACTTTGCGGCAATAAAAACACAATTTTTGTTTACGGAGAATTGTTTAGAAAAGAATAATCCATTCAAAAAATGATATCTAAAAAAACTAATTTGATAGAAGAGTAGTTTATATCTTTATATGTATAAGAAAGCAATTTTCTTAAATTGTATTATTAAATACACAATCGTTTGAGCCCCGAGAGTCAAAAACTCCAGAATTTAAGACGTCGAGCCTTGATTGCAATAAACCCGCCTTCCCGCCCGATTTTTGTAGTACGAGAAAATCAAAAACTAATAGATGGATCTTTTGATTTTGATGCTCTAATGCTAGGTTTACTCAAGCAAATAGCACTATGAAGTAGCATGTGAGAAGAGTAACTTGCGATAGCGTATAGATATAAGCAAATTCTTTGCGCAATTGTTCTTATACGGATAGTATTTGCAGCAAGTAATTAAGTAAATGTTTACATGGTAGACTTGCTAGAGCGCTCTCCCAGCAGGCAAACACAATCAACAAAAATATGAACAAAAATGTTAACCCCGCGGACCAGTGCGTCATCCACTCGCTGATTTTCTTCTATATGTGCTCTAAGAATCAAGATGTATACACTAGAAAAGAGTACGACCTTTGTATGTTGGCGTTGGGTCACCATCACCTATGACGTCAGCATCACCGTCAGCGCTCTGAAGCCACATACAAATGTACATATTTCTGTGACGTCAGTGTGCGTGTGACGTCGTGAGTTAGTAAGTGAGTGATTGAGTAAGTGAGTGAGTGAGTTGGTGAGGAGCTGACTTGGTAAGTTGGAGAGTTGGTAATTTGGAGAGTTAGTGAGTTTGTAAGTTGGTAATTTAGTGTGTTGGTGAGTTGGTGAGTTGTTGAGTGAGTGAGTGAGTGAGTGAGTCAGTGTGTTTACACACCCGTTGTGAGTACAGCGGCATTCACTTTACTGATTTTTTAATTACCTATCTTACGGTAGTATACATAACCTAGGGTTCCATTTAAAATTATAAAGTTGAATGCAGTTGCGCCCCCTAGCGGGCATTTTTGAAAACCGGAAATACTCTCAAAAATTTCTTCAAGTAGGCTTCTCTAAAAAAAGCCTGGAACGGATGTTTTGATACAACCGATATAGTGACCCGGTCATTTATTGTGTAATCAAAAAGTTGAACATTAAACGCATCACAGATTTAAT
>JARJEC010078029.1:0-19606 GCA_030264575.1 Tachinus sp. AB-2021 | reverse complement strand
TTTTACATCATTGCCCCTAAGTAAACCGATGGCTTGTCATAGCGGGGTTTTGATGGGACCAACAGCTTATAAGGTGACTTCCGAACCACCAGGTTCCACAAATGTTGCCAATGTGTTCGACAGCTGTCCAGCTCAAAAGTTTCACTAATCTCTGTGATTTTTATCGTAAATGCCATTATCCAGGTAGCTCTGGAAAGGATTTTGGCAAATGAAAACAAAATAAAAGTCGTCTCATTGAACTTCTGAAAACTCACTTTAAAAATTGTGAAATTGAAGTCAATCAAGCCCAAGATGCTGACTTGCTTATTGTAAACAACGCCATTTCGACGACCAATGAGCACAAATACGCTGCAATAATTGAAAAGGGTATAGACCTCCTAGTGCTCATGGTAGGGCTTGGCCAGTCATGCAACAATTAAAGCTTTCTGAAGCCTGGAAGAGGAGTTGTTGGTGATGTGCAGCATTTGACATCTTTAAAATTCGACCAATCAGTATCCAGCCATATCTTTTTCATACATGCGATTAGTGGATATGATACGACATCTGCTATTTTTGGCCAAGAAAAGATGAAGCTCAGCAACTTAGTTACATTTTCCCAAGAAATGAAAGACATCTAACAATGTTTCCTCAACTCACTCAGCAGCTATGATGAGATTTCCGAGACTGTTTAAACTGCCAACTCTGCCAACGTATCTTTGGACAATCCGCGCTACTCCACGTATACACGAACTGTGGTCCAGGATTCAACGAGGGTAAAGTTCTGCTAGCAATGCTGCCACCTACTTATGATGTTGCCCATTATAAATCATGCCGGTGTTTCCATCAAATACAGACATGGTTGGGAAACACAACAAACCTAGAGTAGTGGGGATTGCTGTGCTGTAATGTGCAACTACAAAAATCACTAGAAATTTGGCTCCATTGACTCTTCTGAAAACAGTGTCATGCACTTGTAAGATACCGTGTAGTAGAGCTTGTTTTAGTTGTAAGGCTGGTCTAGAGTGCTCTTCAATATGCATCACTGTTCTGGTCAATAATGGGACAATATTTTAGCACCGGTTATCGACGATGACGACGAGGATCACTTCAGCCAGTTATAGAAGCCCGAGGAACAACTAGAGCAGGATGTTATGAACTCCCTATCACCTACACAGCGGCTAGTAATGAAGAAGTAGGAATAGTAAAGCTTGAAAACAATCAGTGGTTGCCGACGTTCAAAAGTGGACAACCAAGAAGAAGAAAATAAAGAAAAAACTATAAACCAAACGGTATACGTATCCCAAAAACTCTAAATAAGTTTTTGTTATCAATAATTAACAATTGCGTGAATAAAAGGATTGAAATTTATGACTATGTATGTTTCCCAAAATCATGCTTAAAAAGCTGAGAATGAAAACAGCAATGGAAAAAATAAAAATTAAGTCAGAAGATTAAGACAAGAAGAAAAGCAAAAACAATTGGACAGGGTTTAAACCTATAATCTCTTAACACAAAAATTAAAACTTTTAAAGTAGTAATTATATGTAAATAATTCACTTTTATTTATTAGGAACATCATCATTTATGTATCCATATTTTCATATGAAACATGTTGCCAGAATAGTAGAATAAATTCGAATACAAAGTAAGAATTGATTTAATAAATGTGGAAACTATGAAGACATTTATAGTGAATAAATTGCCTCAATTTATACACAAAAATGTTGAATATCAACATCTTTTACATGATAATAATTGTATCTATGAAGCAGCAATTGCAATATATTTTATAATGTGTTGTGCAATGACATTTCAAATCAAGTAGAATTTCAATTTAATATAATTCTATTTGCATTCGGCGTTATAAATGAGACAACTGGATGACATGAATGACAAACGATTATATTTGTATCATTATAGAAATATAATATATATTTTCATATCATGTCAACAATTTAAATAAAATATAGTAAATGTTGTCAGATGTTATATTTTAATATAAAAAATAAGAGTTAAGAACGTGCTTTTCATAAATCCTCATAATAAACGTGTCTAATGGGAACCGAAAAATTTAATGCTTCACGAATTAGCTGACAGCCTTGAAATGAAACCAAGTTTAAATATCAAAATTATGAATATGCAAGAACAATAAAAAAATGAATTACATTATTTATGCTAATCGAATCTAATAAAATAAGATTAAACCCAATAAAATAAGTAAGTGTTATTTAATGAGTTATAAAAGAAACTGTAAAATTTCCCAAAACGATAACATCTGTTGTATCTGCCAAAATATATAGTACTTGTTCCCATCATAAACATGTTATTAAGGATGTAATATATTACTTGACTGGAAGGCCTATAGACATCTGATATTCTTTCGGTGCTCAAAATAAAAAAGCATCTCTCAACACTGATTTGTTTTGGGATCCGTATGTGTTGACAATTGCCTTATTGTTGTACCACCCGAGTTTTATTATTATTGCCTTGATCAAAGCTATAACGACATACACGTTCTTATATTTTATTATCTTATTTTGATACTCGAGAATTTATGTCAATCGGTTGGTAATCCATACCTGCAAGAATATTGAACATATCATTGTCTAGGTAAGGACGTGCAGCTAATGTCTAATCAACGAATCTCCAAATAAAACGTGCAGACTTGAAATTCCATCAAACAAATCGTAAAAAATCCAAGATATGCAATAATATTTATTTTATTTTTGCATGTCATTAGCATCAATACATTTCTTAATTTATTATGCGGACTTCGCATTCGCTATAAATTTTATATACAAATAACACGTTATTTTTCAGAAGCCTATATTTTTATGAAGTGGATTACGTTTTATGATTTTTTAATAGACTCATCAATTCTGATACCATTTTGTTTTTTTTTGGTAAAGCATTCCGCATCATCTTAATAAGATTATCGTCGGCATGTGTGATGCGACACGCTTATAATTATTCCATCAGGATCAGCTAATTATCATGCGCCACTGAATAATGATCAAGACATCAGATGTAGTGCTTTGAAATCTTTATTAACGGACAACTTATCAACTCTCATAAAACTATTATTTTGCAAAACAAAAGTTTGACCAAGTTTCTGACATAAAACGAAATATTTTTCAATAAAATGAATGCTGGACGCATTAACACATAAAGGAAAACACCAGAATATAAATACCAACACTAAAAACAGAGGAACTATACAAAAAGTTACGATTTATATAAAAAAATAAAGTAATATAAAAAGAAACAAAGCATTAAAAATTCAAATTAAACAAAATATAGAAGAAAAATTTTTTTTTTTTTCAAATAATAAATATTTGAGTGAAAAGCAATCTACAAAATTATTAAAATAAAGTAAACCAACTAAAAAAAAATAACAAATACAACTAAAAAATATAGAAAATACAAATGAAGGGCAGAGTAGATCACCATGAGAGAGAGACGACGGATAAAAATACTAAAGATGAAGAATAAGAACAGACAATAATAAAAAAATACATTAGTTATTTTTAACGTGTTGGTACAAAACTACAAATATAAAAAAATTGTATGTATGTCTAATTCTGTTACAAATTTATTTTTGCCAAACAAACGTTCCGGACAAATACCCTTCTCCTTATTCAGCGCTAAAATAGTATACTGAATATATTGAATATTCAATTAAAAGTAATTGAATGACAATAAAAACGGATATCACAAATAAACTACTGCAATTAACAATCTTAATAAAATAATTAATTAATAAATAAAACATTAATTGATAATAAAAATTCTGCAAGCAGCAAAGCGATGCATATTATTTCTTAGTACCTGTGTTGGTTTTGAAGCGTGCAAAACTGGATTTTTCGGCATTATCCGTTTTATTATTACTACCATACATTTTTTTCTTGCTGGAGCAAATAAAGAATAAATATCGAAATTATAGCAACGGGGCACTGCGTATAGATAAACAAGTAGGGTCGCTCGCTAACGCACATATCTTGTGCCAAAGCATATGTTCCGGACGCGTACATAGTGTAATTATAATTCCCATTCGCTGCTGCTTTTACCTCCACCCCCAACTCCTCAAATTGTTACATCTTGAACCGCTCGGTTTTTCACACATATCGCTATAAAAGTTCCACTTCAAAAACTGAAAATATTATAAAATAGCAAGAAATGCTGTTGAAAAGTAATGCGTAGAATGTGATCCCTGTGTAAAGCCGTACAAAGTAGCAATTTCCAAAAATAAAGCACCACGAACCAGACAAAATATCAACAAAAAAGAGATAGAAATGACATAAATAATAAACATATGTTATAATCAAGGAACATTTTACTAAAAAGAACAAAGCAGTGGGATTTGTTTCAGTAACCCGGAAATGTCGTTCTTAAAAAATAGAAGGAAGAAGATAAACCAACAGCATATACATCGATCTGCTTAATCAATACATTAGCAATCATAGTGTATATATTTATTGTAAGGAAAATAGAATAAAAAAGAGAATAAAAAAATAACACGGATTTACAAAATGAAGACTTGATGAGCTATTGACAAGGTGAACGCAATAGTAACAGTAACATACAGTTGCCAACAATTACAACTGTAATATTTATTTCTTTTATCAAAAAACGTTAAATACAAAGAACGCAATTAATAGTATAATACAACAAGTAAATATAGAAGCAGCAACAAAAAGAAAGCTGACAATAAACACTATCAAGTTAATAAAGAGGTGACAATTTTGTGACTAGGCGATCAAAGTTTTGACTGACCAAAGATGTAACGTAAATTTTAGCACTAAGACCCAAACTATGATCTAGTCTATAGTCTAGTCTATAAGAAACTGCTCAAAATGCGACTCTTATAGATAGGGATGATGATTTAGTAAATAGTAAAGGTATTAACTAAAGGAAAAATAGTAGTTATGAGCCGCAAAAATGTGGATGAAGACAATCTAAGCCACTAGAATTAACTTGCAACTCCAAAACAGTGCCGGCATGACTATTGACAAATAAAGCCAATCAAGAAATCGAACTGCTTTGCCTGAACCAAATAATAAACTAATTAGAAATAAATTCAAATACCACGAAAATACTTGAAACAAAACAATAGAACGAACAGGATAATAAGAAAGATATAAGATGAACAAAAAAATGGAAGAAAGATTAAGCCAATCGAGAAAAAACCAGGAGATGGTCTAACAGGCTAAAATTAACAGATGCAAGAAATAAACTACTACTGTATGCTGCAAAAATATTACAATAAAAGAAAGAAAAGATAGTGTAAAATAGATACAAAAGTACTTTAATAATACCAAAAAAAAAGAAGAAAATAAAAGACGTCAAGAGTATTCTGAATATGATAAAAATAAATACAAAAAAAAATAGGAAAGAATATAATATTCACAGAGTACATGGCAGCGAGCAAAATGGAGAATACAATTAGAAAAAAAAAATAAGATGTTAAAAGAGAAAAATAGCCGAGTGAACAAAGTAATTTCCAAATGATAAGTAGACCATCAACGTTAGCCGATAATTCAACTTTCGAGATAATTAAAAATATATTTGGCTACTTGAAAAAATGGGACAATAATAAAAAATGAAAACACAAAAATATCACTACAAGAAAATAATACCAATATAAGTCTACCAAAAGAAAAAATCTTGATAAAATTGTACAAAATACGAATGTTTGAAAGAGGCATACCCTCAAAGAAGTTAACAAGAATTCAAAGAAACTAAAAAAATTCCTGAAGACAACATTGATGATTGAGTTAAACAACTTGCGGATGGGAAAAAGAGAAGAAAAAAAAAGAAAGAAAGAAAGAGTAGAGTATCCGTGAAAAAATGCTGTTTCCTAACCTAACTACAAGAAAATAATACCAATACAAGTCTACCAAAAGCGAAAATCTCAATAAAATTGTACAAAAGACTGATGTTTGAAAGAGGCGTACCCTCAAAGAAGTTAATAAGAACCCAAAGAAACTAAAAAAATCCTAAAGACAACACAGATAATTGAGTTAAACAACTTACGGATGGAGAAAAAAGAAAAAAAAGAAAGAAAAAAAGAAAGAAAGAGCAGAGTATCCGTGAAAAAATGTTGTTTCCTAACCTAACCTAACCTAGCCTAACCCAACTCCATTTTGATGGTGACAAGGAAAATTAACACTAGACTTGCCCAGAAAAACTATCTGACAGAACGTGCAACAAGTTTAAAAAAAATTCGGTGAATTTGTTTAAAACGCTACAAAAACATGTAAAAAAAGAACATGGAAGGCCCTAATGAAATGGTAAGATCTCATTGAAAAGCAACTGCAAACGCCCGCCGCCTTGTTATCTATAAAAATCTGCTCAAAAAGAGAATTAATTTAAATAATTAAATTAACTAAAATTAACAAAGGGACAGTACAGACTTCAGTATAACACAGAGAGATGCAGTCTATTGAGAGCACATTTTAAATCAAACAGATTGTATTTCCAAACCTCAATTTTGGCGTTTAAAGAACTAGCTGCACAGCAACAAAGATACAAAACATGGTAATTTTGTAATGTTACAATTTGAAGCTAAAAATAACTTCTTTTGTGTAATAAAAGCGGTAATTCTACAATAATCGACAAATGATAATTAACTTTCTAAAAAAATCTGCAAAAACTAGAAGTCATTTTGTTCCCCGCGAACCTGATATGTTGATTGTTGCACTTTAGAGTGAAATTCGTTTTATCATCAATCGCTATGAAAAAACGAAAAGATTATAAAGGTATATATCGTAAATTTAAAATTAACTCCGGCAACTTCAATATTGGTTAGAACAATTAGAATGACAGTGTTTTTATTTTGTGATAATATTCGTATTAAAATTTAATGCGATTTAGGTTACATACGTGGTGAGGCAAAACAGGCAGTGCACTTTTGAACGCCCAGTAATGTACAACCAACTTAGCGTGGCCAATGCATGGCATTTCACGCAACGATAGAATGGGACGCATAACACGAGAGAGGTTCGGATTATGCGCAAAGAGAAAACTAGTGTTGGCTTTGTCTTGTTTAAACCTCTTTCATGTTATACGACCTTTTGTATTGTTGCGCAAAAACACCTTCCATTAGCCATGTTAAATTGGTTGTCATGTATATCTTGTGTTGCGGGAGTAGGAACATGGAAGGGGTTTCATACTGTCGACTGTGTTCATTTGTTAGTAACGACTGGCGTTGCCAGAGTCATTACATTCGTACTAGATATAGTACAAAATCAAACGATTTCTTACGTTGTTACGTCATTTTAGAATCTATTCTTTATTGAGTTTCAAAAATTTTGGAATTTGATTTTTGCTATGCAAAATTTATCAAAATTAATTGAAGGAATATTGTGCTTGTTGCCACTCTTCTGCAGCAGCAGAGTTAAATTTATTAAAAAAAGAAATAAATTGAATACCGATACATGCGACTCAATTTTACATTCTAAGACTTATCAAATAACAATTGCTACACATGGAACCCAACTCCCAAAAAGAAAGCCAAAATTTTAACCTAACTTAACATGACATTGCTTAAATTGTGACCTATTGTAATAATAAATTTTCTCTATTTGTTGTTTATTTGTGTTTTGTTTTTCTTACAGAGTTTTTTATTTACATTTTTTAATTTACAATAGATTATCTATATGGATTTTTTTAATATTTATATTTTATTATATCTATTTACAATAGATTATCTATATGGAATTTTATTAAAATATTTATATTTTGCTTATATGAATTTATTTTGAATTTAAATAAATGAAACAAGTTATTTTTATTTAAATTAATATGTTATTTACCCCCTCCCCCCGTTCATATTTAGTACGGTTTTGTTAAATCTATTAGGATTTTGAAGCGCCATCTAGTACTAACAAAATTCTTCCGCTGGCAACAAGTCTTGCTCCGGAGAATTCCGCGCTTCGCCGTTTTTTTGCCGTTTTTTCGTCGTGACTAGAAAATGCAATCCCGGGATCCAGCTTAATTTTTGGCCTCACAAATCCCGGGATTTTCAAAGTTATAACAAAAACAAATTATGAAATCGAACGTTCACCGTCCACCGGGCCAACCGACAGCCACATGAATCACCCGTTTCAGACTTTCAAAATTTTCAACTTTATCCTAAACAATTTCACGTACTTTTGAACTGACTCTTCAAAGTTCTTTTCAACTTTCACGTACGGTACTTGTTTGCTATCGGTCTAGTGGTGTTATTTTGCTTTACATGGAGTTTACGATCTGCTTAGAGCTGCACGTTCAAGCAAGTTGACTCTAGGGAGAGATTCAACCAAACGTGATACTGTAGTCCTTTTGACCTCGCCTGCCACCCTCTGTGAGTTAGTGGCTCTGTTCAAGAAGGACTTGAATTCGCACCTTGACGGCGAGTTAGTAGATCCTCCCAAACACTACAACTCAGTCGTGCCAGTCGATCGGACATTGTCATACACTGTTAGGAAAGTACCTGTTCGCTCGCCGTTACTCAAGGAATCCTTGTTAGTTTCTTTTTCGCCACTAAGTATAAGTAATATAATAAGTATATATAATTTTGGGACCCCGATATAAAATATATTTAATTCCAAAATCTCAGGATTGTAAAACTTGGAATCTCTAGTCATGACCCAGCGGGCCTTCCGGTTGCATTTCAATCTAGTGCGGCGTACTGCCATACCTCACCGCAATTTAACCGTGAGTTGAGTGCCTACATTGGAAGAAACCGAATCCACAATAAACTGAGCAGTGTAGGTATACCCAGAACGGTAAGTAACAACACCCAATAATCCAGCGAAAGTGAGAGAAGCATTCGAACGGTTGCTTACTAGCAACATGCAACTGCATTGGGCATTACTGTCGATCTCTAAGAAAAAATTTGCATAAAGAGCAAATTCGGGAAGAAGTCGCAGTTATACCCGTTGAGCTGTGCCAAAATGCTCCAGAAATCGCCTTCACTGCTGGTGGCTATCATCTTCTGTCTATTTTGCCTCAATCTATATAATATGCATCTTTCAGCATTAATTATTAAATACATGTTTTATATCATTTATTTTAAATAACAGGCATAGCTTTAATCATGGCCCAATGTAGTCCGTACTAAGGAACAATACAAGACAAAACAAAATAGAACGAAATTGGACTATTTCTCATCGTGTTTTCGATGTTTTTGCATTAATCTATGCTTAACTATAAAGAGAAAATTTGCCCGATATTTAATAATAATAACCCACCCCTTTCTTAACCCTTTTCTTAACTAAACTAAAGATGAGCCCGTTTTTTTGATCAAATATCTGTGTCAAAAAGGTCAAGATCATATTGAAGTCCAAACAAATTAAATAAAAAGGTAAAGGTAACTGCCCCTGTGCTGCTTCATATACTCGCTTCTGCTCTAGTCAGCTATTGAGGCTTATTAAAAAAAAACATAAAAAGAAAATACTTACAAATACTGCTTTTAAAAACAACCGGGTTATCTACGGATTAAGTATACAAATTATTAATTTTCTTTTCAACTATGGCTGTTCTTTTATGTCAGCACGGGCTCCAATGTGCTCCTAAATATATATATATGTATATATATATATATATATACCTGGCTTGCAAGAGCTTAATTTTGCACTTTCCCACTAAACCAGCATAAAATAAACAATATAACAAATTTTGCAAAAAATAAAGTTTGCTTATCGGAAATTTTATAGTAACAAGACTATTTATATTTTTCAATATAAATTTATAGTTGCGGAAGTCGTATAGTGGCATATCTTAACTAGATTAATGAAAGTAAACAAGAATTATGAAACTTCAAAAGTAAAACGATGGTTTCTCCAACAGGAATAAATTGATCAAGAGAAAATTCATATAATTAAACGTTTCTAAAAATTGATAATAAAAACAAAGCCGCAACAGCTCAGTTTAATAATGAACGATTATGAAAGGTTTTAATGAAAACAAAATATGCAGTAATAGCATTGCGACAAGTAGTAGCGGAGTAGGAAAAGCTAAATAAATTATTAATAATAAATATGTTTACAAAATCAAACGTTAATTATGCTGCAAGAAATAATTAATGCTTTGCACTTACAATAAAATTCTTAATTGTCATTGGTAACGTTGTAAATTGTTGACACCTCGAGCATTAATGCAGTAATTAAATAATCATCGTAACTGAAAGCCATAAATCATTGGTTTAAATTACAGGTAAAGGTGTAAGTATATTCATTATATTGTTGCGGATCTTGTTAGCGCACACACTTATTACATAAGCCCGCGTTGATAAAGCAAATATTGTTTTTTGTTTTTATCAAAAGATGAGTAATCGTCGCGAAGAGATTTATACGCGTGAATCTCACCATGGGAAGCGGATATTTTTTTAAATTAAATTAATGTTCAATAATTTTTGGTTGTATGTATTTATATTATATTGCTCGCAGATACAACTATCATACGATCTGATTTCAACAATTTAATTATTTTATTTATATTAAAGCGGCGGGGATTATGATTTATGGAAATCTTAAATATATGCAAGAATGCAAATAAAAAAGACAGATTTTCTCTATAATTAAATAAATTATGTTTAGAGTAATTCGTGTAAATTTATGCAAATTAAAGAGTAATGTTCTAAATTAGCGACAGAGTTCACTAACAAACAGTCGATTAAATTATGTATTGATTTGGCATCATTGAAAAGTTCTGAGATAAGTGTTTTGTGAACATTGCAGGAAGTACTTGCTATTTTTACCTTATCACATAAAATTACAAAAAAATTACGATTATTGCAATTTTTACGTAAAATTATAACAAATTTTTTTAATAGTCTTTTGTATACTGACAGTCAAATATGTGGAACGAATGAGAATTATAATGAGTGCTCTATATGCAAGGCGCCGGATTATATCTGTCTAAATAATCCTTGCTTATTCGTTATAAATGCACAGACTTAGTTGTTTATAAATAAATACTTGTTGCAAATCTTAAGATTAATCAACAACAACAAATTTATTGCACACAAATGCAGATTATGCAGAATTACATTGTGTTTTGTTTATTCGAGTATTTTAAAAATTTTACAATTAATTATTTAATTATGGCTATAATAAATTGATTACATATCATATAACAGGATTAATTTATTAATATCAATATTCAATATTAATGTAATAATAAACAAAAACAATTTTAAAATATCCATTTTCAAATTTCTTTTGATCATAATTGAGATTTTAAAATTAATATAAAACCAATTTTTCAAATAGCTTAAGTTTCAATAATGAATACCTTCAAACCATCAAACCACTAAAGATGTAATCTAGCAGACATTCATTTATATATTGGTTTCAAAATAATTACTTAAAAACAAAATTTTTATAGCTGCAAGAGATGAGAATCGAACCGATTAAAATATTTCGAGTTTCACGTTTCACACAAATAAAACGATCATCGATACTTTATGTGTATTATGGGGCCCACAATTTATACGAGGATGAATGGTTTACTAAACGAGTTGTGTGTCTCTTAAGATGGATGCATTCTGAGTTCGATACAGGCGCTATAAATCAATGGTTTCAATATGAGCCGGCACCGCCGGTGAGATCCACAGCCTTTTTGCGTAATTGCAGCATAAGTACAGATAGGCTAATTACAATCTCCTCGGCTGCATACGCTACATGGCTACATATGCGGGTACACGCAAATATTGGAAAATAATAGTGGTATGTGTCTACTGAACGTATTTATGCTCGTGTTCCGCGGCTACCTGCTTCATATTTCATGTCCGTTATATCCGTAATCTTAGTAATAGTAATTTTTCTAGCATCTATATGCTTGCATTATTTTTATTATCAATTAATTATTTCAACTTATATTAAAATTAAGAGTTGACGATAGAAATTTTCATTCAAATTACAAAAATGAAAATTTAGATGATAACTCAGCGATCGACCTAGATTACAGGTTCTTTCTGCAAATCAACTAATCACATTGTAAGATGGTCTATTTCTTTGGCGACAATAATTATAAGATATTTACTTCCCTGCTGCTACTAACTACTAATTATGTAGTAGCTAACATTTAAGAATTCGTTAATGAATACTGCAAAGGCGCATGCCTGCAGAGAAGCCAAGGCATCAGAATAAGTTTTTATTAATTGTTAATATAAGAATTGAATATTTTTTTGTTTCTATATTTTATTTTTATGTGTTTATTAGATGCTCGGCAAACGTTGTTCTGTCCAAAATATTTGTAAATAGAACCAGAAGTTGTAGTCACAATTTGAAATAATTTCTTGCGGTTGAGATTATTTTATTAATTTTCTCTGTTAAATATCCTGTAAAATGTAAACAAAATGGCGAAAACAACAAACTGCACCGAGAAACCGTTAAAAAACTGTAACAACAAACATCAACAAAAAATAGGGACATGAAATAATTAAAAAAGAAACCAGAAAAATTAAAGAGTAAAATGTGATATGCTAAAAAAGTTACAAGAATTTAAAAAATATATAAATTTTGTAGAAAATGTATACAATTATGTGAAATATCAATAAATATTGCAACATATTTATGAACGGGCAGAAAGATTGCGTAGAACTTTTATGTCTGGAATATAAAATAAATCTACTATTTCGTAAAATGTCAATAAAATATGAAAAAATATCAAAAAAAAAATCAAATATTAAAAAATCGTAAAATTCTAAAGGTAAAGAAAAAATAACAAACAGTGCAAAAATGTTGAAAAGATTACAAATCATAAAACAATTGCTAAAAATATTATAAAGAATGTTGAAAATACTTGTGTAGAAATTTTGTTATAGTAAAAATTTCAATAAATTGTAAAAAAATAGACAATGAATACAAAAAATATAATATATCTATCTACAAATCGTTGCAAAATTGGAATAAAATGTTAAAAATATTTAAAAAATCATATAAAGTATCTAAAAAAACAGACTTCCGATGTACTCACGAATGATCACTAAAACACTCATTGATCACTAAAACATACATTGCGTCGCACACACACACACTGACGTTACATAAAGATGACTTACGATGACGTCACAATCTGACGCTAACGTCACAGAGTGATTGTAAATTTTCCAATGAATAAAATAAACTTCGACTACAGAGCGATAGTATAAATGTTTAGTTTTACACATAAAAAAATGTTAAGAAAAAATCCAGAATGTTGAAAAATATAAGAAAAAATATGAATGCAAAAGTGTATAAAAATAAAAAAATATATCTAAAATATCAAGGAAATGCTTATTTAAATGAAAAAAAAACTATTTGACAAGTTGAAAATATTCCGATATTTGTTATATTTTTTGATTTATGAAATAATCAAAAAATATAAAAATAGCATATTTTTAAAAGCTGAATACACGGAACAAGACTGATTTTCCAACATTAAATTGGAGTGTGCTTGTTCTTGCATGCTCTGTTCAAAACTATTTATTTAAAATTTTCGATTTGACCGGATTTTTTTTATCTTGGTTTAAATATAATGCTTATTAAAGAAACAAACTTATATCAAAAATTTTGATTCAATAGGTCCAGTGTAATTGGTGTGTTCGTATTAACATACGCACCAACGTTTGAGTGATTACAAGTTTATATTCATCTATCTCAAATCATCGCAGTTAGTCTCATTAAAAACATTATGATTTAGGCTTATAAAGGGGCATCCGGTTTAGGTTGCGCCAAGGCTCGCACAAAACCACTGGAAAGAGGAGTAAGTTTCGAACTTCTGCATCTACAGTACTGCGGCTGACAGGACAATAACCGACAGTTAGTATGTTATATATCTGGAATGAGCAAACAAACCTCAGTATCCGCATCATGGGTTGCAAATGCATAACAATACCAAAACTGTATCGGCTTAAAACACCAGGCAATATTCAGTAGTCTTTATTCTGAATAATATACATACTACGACTGCAAAAAGACCAAATCTACGATCGGCGTCAAACCTTACACAATGATTTGAATTAAGAGATTTCCATATAAATACCACCAAGATGTTTGGCAACCTCTCGCCTCATCACTCGATACATCATTTGCATATCTAACTATTCGTAGAGTACCAGGGCAAATTGAAAGTAAAGCACATGTAAATGGCAAACTCTTATTTCCCATCCTCGACCTCTTTCGTAACCATTTTTTAGAATCATCAAGGAAGCAAAGCATACATTGACTACTAATAAACAGCCAAATGCTGTACTCAAGAGCAACTTGAATGGAATCGTAATCAACTTAGAAAAGGTTCTTTTCCTATTAGACCAAATGGTTCAAAACAATCTAAATATTTAAATTTAATCACAAAATTCATTCTATTTAATAACAAAATTTAATTATGCTACACATCTGTTTCTAACACAACTAAAATTTACAGAAAGATTCCGTTTACTGTTAATTTTCTAAACCCAATTTGGCTCTGCCAAACGCGATTATCACATATTAAAACTATAATATTATGGAGAATCCTACAATCCTTAGAAAAAATATAAAAATATCCAAGATATACAAACTTACTAAAATATTTTTAGGACAGTGCAATTTTAACAGTAGAACTCAACAAAGAAATGAAAACATAGTTCGTAGAGATCAGAATAATTTGTTAGGATTCTAAGTGAGGAAGAAATATGTTTATCGCCTTTAATATTCAATATCCACTGATAACAGTTATACAGAAAAACACTGCCCATAAAGAATTATGGTCCGTTCAAACTCACTCACTAACTCAAACTCACTCAAACTCACTCAAACTCAACTCAAAATTATTTTTTATCAAAATAAGATATATAAATTCGATAAAGATTGACCAAGCGCACATAGAAAGGCTATAGAAAAGGCATTTTGGCTCGCGTTCACTGCAATAAGCAACTGGTTTTACTACAGTCACAGTGCCTATTACTGTAGCAGTTTAAAATTTCAGTTAATAAGTCCTCAAACACGCACAGCGCATAGTTTACAATAGCCAATAAGACATGATTATTGTTCTGTCCATGTACACATCAAGCAACAGATATATTTACTTAAAAAATCTGCTTAGATACACCAACATTAAATTGCAAATGACCAAATAACTTTCTAAGTAAACCCTTATGTCCTCGACACCATAATCAATAATCAATCGGACCACTATAAAGAAATTATTAGGAAATGAAAGGAAGCTAAAACCACATGCATCAAAATGAATAGAAAATTCAAAAGTAATTAATAAATATAATATTACAATAGAAACAAACGTAAATATTGTGTTGAAGTGCTCAAGTTCACTCTTATTGTAGAAGCTATAAGCGCAAACATTAACAGACCATGTAACAAGTACAATACTTAATTAGGCGACAAAATTAAAAACAAGAGGCACCAACTACTTTATGCCGCGGATGTTTGGAGGATGAAGAGACTCCGCAGCATCTGCTGTGTGAATGCGAAGCATTCAATATGCAACGCACAGTTCACTCTGGCAAGCATATGCTAGTTCAAGAAGAACTGAAAACAATTCCTCGGTATAAACTCCTGGCGTTCATAGAAGAGACAGAACTGCTAAAGTTGTAAGATGTCAGAGGTGCACAATAGGGCCATTAGGACCGTAATACAGGGACGCTTGACGAATCACCTTAGAATAAAAATAAATAAAAAACTACTTTAGAAATATAAAGAAAGATGGAAATAGCATTAATAAGATAAAATAGCACCAACGATACTAGAAGAGTTAGGATTTTTAACCACGAGCCACTTTTTGTGGCTACTATCGGTGTCTTGCAAAACGCACATGCTTTCCGAACGCCAATCAGCAATAGTAAAATAATAAAAAGTGGGTGATCGGAAAGTATTTGTATGTATATTTTGCAAGACAACGGTGGTCGCCACAACAAGTAATTCGTGGGTAAAGGCCCTTAGAGAGCAAATTACTCTACATAAAAGTAATATACTCAGCGATTTTATTAATGAGCGCATACTTGCTCTAGTTTAGGTGGGTGATGTAAAATATAGTCACGTTTGACATAAACAACATGTAATAAGTAAAAAAAACCGTAGTAAAGGATTTGCATATCTATAAATTTTAGTTAAATATGCATGACGGAAAATTTAGAAACGAGATGCGTATTAATAATTGAGCCGGATAACAATCTATTTCTTAAATGCGCACTTTACACTGTTTTTATCCGTTATTGTAAAAAAAGCTGTACAATGTGCGAAGTTAATTCCTATGAAACCCAGTTTCAAAGTACACAAATGCAAGTTACGTAGATTACTTCTCGCCGCCCAACTCAAGTTAACTCTCGCATAGGCACAGATAGAGATCCACCCCCGCACCGATTAAGAAGCAGCCGCAAGCCGGCGTCCTATCCTATATCATAAGGTGACGTTACAGAATTAAAGAATGTACATTTTCTCAATCAACAGATAATCGATGCTCTTGTGTGTGGTTTACCCATATCATAGCATCAAAAATCTAATATACAAGTCACATTTCCATCCTTTCTATATTTCTTAAACGACTTTCAATGAATCAGGATCCACGTAAAACATTACTATGCTATTACAAAATTGAATTTCCTCTAACAACAAGTCTAGTAAAAAATAGTAACAAAAAAACTATCGGCAAATTTACTACACAAAACTAGTCATGTGAATTGCACTATTCACGTTAGCAGTTATAACGTTATCGGAAGAATAATCTTTATGATTTGGCAATTAGAACGAATCACCATCATACATTAACAAGTAAACCAGCTTCCTGAACAACTTCATTAATATTTCAATTAGATAAATACAGTAAATATAATTTAAAATATCAAACGTCTTATTTCTGTATGAAGTCAATAAACAAGTGATATCCTCATCCATAACTGGACTAATTAATATATCATAATTGCCAATAATTGCATTTGTATACATTTTAAAACGAGTAATTACGTTAAAATATTCTCTGGGCTTATTACTTCAACACAGAAAAACATAATTGCCGCATTGACGCGTTAATATTCATCACCGTACTAATTTGCAGCTCTGGTGCAAGTATAATATTATTTAATAAAACACTTTTTATAGTTAATTGATTGTGGGTTAAAGGTGTATATTTTCCATAATTAAAATAAAATATGGAAGCTTGCTTAAGCGAACGGTGAGAAGAAATGAAAAAATTATAAGTAATAATTTTATTATTATTGGTAAACAATACTTACATTATTTTATCGTTGGGCATTTGAGAAAACCCATATGATATCCACCTGTAACAAAAAATAAAATAATAGTATTCAGTTAATCATCAATTGATAGAATATCTAAGCCGTTGATAGGTTAAACATGCTTAATAATGTAATTACTGTACATGGTTGTAAATAGCTTTGGATTTGTTGGATATTTAAGTAGAAGTGGAAATTGTTTGAGCCAATGAAAACTACGGTTGCATTGAAAAATTGTGGAATTTTAAAATGCAACTTTCTCTAACTGTTGTACCGGCATCCCTGTATTCCTTGTTAAGCCAAACATAAGTAATTTGTATTCCAATGAGCTGCCCACGTAAGTATTTTTAAGTTTGCAAACAGGAAGTGTATATGTCAATTTATAACTAGACAAAATTATCTTTAATGGAATAAATTTTCAATTCAGTATGTGAATAGTGGACCGATTGCGGCAGTCGTGAGTGTCGCGGCGCACAAACGAAATTCATATTTGAGCCATATTGCAGGTCGTATCTTCTTTCACTGCTGTCAGTGAGAGGGTCGTTTCGGTGCAAAATATATTCACTTAGTGTCTCGTAGATTTTCAACAAAATGTCCAGTCTGACCAGACTGTTTCCTCGACTACCGGACGGTAAATCCAATATTTATTTTGAAATGAAAATATAATCCCGCATTTAATTCACATGTTCGTTGTAATGCTGATATTTAGTATGAATGGGACGATCCTCTATGGGAGTCACGCATCGGGTTATTATTCCTTCGGCGGGGAGGTGTGACAAGCGCCGGTCCGCGGCTCGTCTCGGAATGTCAGCAATGTCTCGCTCTTTTACCTAATTACATTCATTGATACACATTATCTTGATCGTACTGCATTTTATACGAGCAGAATATTTAATCGACACCTCTTTTTATGTATCGATCGTTTTATAATTCGCTCGCATTCCATTGCCAATGAATTTATGAATGGAATGATGTATGGTTTTGTTTACAGGTAGGTACTTGTTTTTGCAATGGCTATTATCATATCGAATTTAATAGTAGTTACTACGATTATAAATTGTATATAAATATAATAGTTGACAATTTATCTAAAAAATGTTCAAGCACAGCACAAGGAATGATGCCTATTGTTCTCTCCTGGACCTGATTTCAAATGTATTAAAAATATTGAAAGCTATAATACTCAATGTCATGCAAATAAATAATACATAATAAAATTAATTAATAAGATAAAATTTCTAATGGTCAGGTCTGCAAACTAGAAGACGGAAGGCATAACGTTAAAAAATCATATACATTGGTAGTTCAGACCACGCAATCACAATTGACAGTTCGATCTGAGACTAAGTTGCCCACACACATACGCTCAGTTTAGTATGTCAGTTTGTTTATACCAGGGGTTTAGCAAACTGTTATAAAATAAAGTTATCAAGGTGTTATAGGTGTATAAGGTGTATAAGGTGTATAAATCATTCGTTCAAATATATACACAAGATCCATATCTTCCACTCAAATCATTACAAACTACGACCCTCCAAAGTATATTATGCGATAAAAATATCATATCGTTATCATATCATGAAGGAAAATAATCGTCCATTCCACATTATCTTTTTGACCACATAACAACATAATAAACATTTTTTTTGTTAGTGTGGCCCACTTTAAATATCTTATGTGGCACTTTACCTTTTAAGTAAGCCAATTTTGAAGTGAGATCAACCAAGTTACTCACCTTACCTCACATACATTTGCATACTCAAACGAAATCAATCTGTTTGTATTCTTGTGTCCTATATATTGTATTCTTTTATTCTTTGAACTTGTTAATCCTAATTGCTATAATGTATTATTTTTGTTATATATATACATATACATAAATAACCTTAGATTTGCAGACGACATAGCAATTTTTGCCTGCAAGGAAGAAGATCTAACTGATATGCTGAACGATTTATGTATAGTATTAGGGAAAGTGAGACTACAAATGAATTTGTTTAAAACAAAATATATGACCAACTCAGACACAAGGAAACCATCCATAGAACTAAGCAACAAAGAATAATAAAAGTCGAGTCATACATATATCTGGGACAAAAAATAAACAAATGGCAAAGCAAATCAAGAATTGGAAATAAACCGTAGAAGCCTTGGCTGGGCAGCCTATGGGAAACTAAAATTTGTACTCGACATGAACATTTCTCTAAAATCAAAAGCTCAAATTTACACTAGTGCATAGTTCCAGCTACAACATATGCTGCAGAAACGTGGGTCTTAATACAAAATATAATTAATAAAATGAAAGTACACCAGAAGGCAGTAGAAAGAAGAATACTTGGAATCTCATTAAAGGACCACAAGACCAACCAGTGGATTAGAGGAAAAACCAACGTGGACGATATCGCTAAGAAAATCAGCTCACAAAAATGGAGC
>JARJEC010078016.1:0-12228 GCA_030264575.1 Tachinus sp. AB-2021 | reverse complement strand
TCAATGTAAAATTGATTAAAATCTAATTTTTCATAAAAAAAATATACTCAATTTATACACAATTTTATTACAAAGTAAAACACACACACACACACGCATATATATATATATATATATATATATATATATATATACAAAGATTAGTTTTATTTATAATATTAGTAGATTCAAATAAATCTAACAAATAAAAAGTCTAATTTCTAAAATTATAATTAGTTATAAATCTGTGCTACATAAAGTTTGCACTATATTATTTCCTTATTATTTTTTGTATAGTTTGCTATTTTCGTTTTTTGTGTATTTATTTTTAATTCAATTCGTTTATATATTTCGTTCATTTTCATATACTTTTTAAAATTAATCTACCGTTTATTTCTTTAACACACTTGTTCGTTATTTTCGTTATCTTCATTTGGAAATTCTAAAAATTCAAACCCGAGCAAACATTTCGAAAATAAAACATTTTTGAGAAAACGCAAAGCGCGCTGAAGACGCACGGGCGAGCATCGCTGTCGCAAAGGTAATCGAACGACAGCGCGAGTCAATGCAGCATCATTTAGCATTATAGTTCCATTTAGAGTTCGCGACAGCAATCCTCGCCCATGCGTCCAGTGCTCCCACCCTTATTTTTTGTAATGGCTTTGATAACGTAGATCATTAACCAACGACAATGTATTTTTCTATTATTAGAATTTCTCAATAAATACATCGACCACTAAACGACCACGCCTTACCCGGAACCCCTAGCATCGCAAACGCTCTTTCAACCGCTACGCCATCGAGGTCGGCCGACCTTAAATTCTAAAAAAAAATTGAATCTAATTAAATTTTGCAACGAGTCCCAATAAGTTGTTTTAAAATATTTCCCATAACCACTGAATGACGTCAAAAGAAAGATATTTATTAAATTCTAAAGCTAATAATTCTCAACCAAAATAGGTCATTCGAAACTCTTTAACTTCGTGTGATAAAAATGTGTTCTATTAAAGAAAATCACGTTGAGCTAGAACTATTAATCAAGGTCAAATGGATACGAACGTTGAATCAATTTTTAAAACCCTTTTGTTCGAAACATTTTTCTGTTTTGTTTACAAAATATCTGACCGGTTTCGGACTGTTCGAACACCCCATTAAACATTTAATTCGGCAATT
Source organism: Tachinus sp. AB-2021 (assembly GCA_030264575.1). NCBI lineage: Eukaryota > Metazoa > Arthropoda > Insecta > Coleoptera > Staphylinidae > Tachinus > Tachinus sp. AB-2021. Next base: position 11,076 of record JARJEC010078016.1, on the reverse strand, counting down.
TCGTTTATTTAATTATCTGTTTATTGAACCAACTTGTAAAAAATAAAAAATAAAATTTTTAATATATCGATTATATTAGATATTTTGTACAAAACTAAAAGTATTTAAGGGTGTCGATATGAAAACTCCAAATTTCAGTAAATTCTGGAAATAGAAAAAGTCTAATTTTTGAAAAGTTTTTGTTAAAACCATTTGTATCAAATATTGTAGAGAAACGGTCCGGCGTATTAGAAAGAGCGGGCTCCATACCACGGATACCCATCCTCTTCTTACTCATTAAATAAAATGCATTGCTCGTTTTTGTGAGTAGTGGGTGATAGATAGGGGCCACGAGTCGCGAGCCGTGGATCGGGAGGTTGTGGAACGTGGGTCACATTTAATAATTTATAATCTTAGTTATTAAGTAATACAAATTTTATTAAAAAAATTAGTTGTAATAATAATTTTATCATCTGGTGTGTGATCCACGCACACTCACAATTTCTTATAATTTTTGAACTTGAGCGTGGGTCACATTTAATAATTTATGAGTTATTAAGTAATAAAAAATTTATAAAGAAATTTAGTTGTAATCATAGTTTTACTTCTGGTGTCTGGTCGAAGCAAACTCACAATTACTTATAATTTAATTATTTATTTGGTAGTTTAACGTAATTAGATTCAATTTTTGAAACTTTGCAAATTCATTAAAAAATCTTCTTCCTCTTTGATGTCGTCCTTTTCTGTGCTTTTTTTGAGACTAATCATTAACGCCCGAGGTTAACAACATCTGAGAATTTTGCCAAATTCAGAAATTATAATCTAAATTATTGGGTCCTTTAACGTGCACGCTACATCTAGACGGCACACACAAGAACTTCAGTTTTTCTTCTTATCCGAAATAAGTTGTACTCAATGCACCCTTCCTTAACCAAAAAAATCGACCCTCCAAGAAAAAATAGACCGGATTCAAACCCAAAACCTTTGCAACAGCAATTAACACACTAACCACGGAGCCACTTAGGCGGCATTTAAAAATCGGTGTAGCTTAATTGATAATCTAATTTAATATATTTTTTATAAAAAATCAATTTTAGGTTTTATTAAATTAAATATATCTTCAATAATCTATTTTTTTGAAATTTAGACACAACAGACAAAAATCTATATAAGTTTTCAAAACAACAAAATTTTGAAATGAGAATTTCACATTGTATAAAAATAGACATTTTTTATGAAAAAATAGTAACAAAAGTAAAAGAATACCAAGAAGCAGTTGTTGAAATTCAACATTTTTGTCATATTTTATTTATAAAGTAAAATAAAGAAGTCGTAAAAATTTCCCGATCAAACTAACAAAAATAAGATATGCATAGATATTTTGATTTGTCATTTCCTAGGGACATACCGCATACCGAACCAGCCGCCAACCAACTCGCCGTTCCACGGACTTACCGACCCATCGGCTCACCGACCCAAGATAGGATTTCGTTGAGATGGCCAGCCGTCTCCAATAGCAATAATTTAGCTCGTGATTTGTCGACTGGCCTTCTCAACAAAATCTACATATACCGGCCCACCAACTTACCGATTCACTGACTCAGTGACCTACCGTCTCAATAATCCACCGTCCCAAATTCATCGTCTCACCAACTCAACGACCTACCGACCCACTGACTCACAAACTCACAGTGCCACTAACTCACCGACTCAACAACCTAGAATCAAACCACCGACTCAACAACCTACAATTAACTCACCGACTTACTAACCCACCGATCTACTGACTCGACTGCCTGCACAACCGTCCCACCGAAATATTGACCCACGACTCAAGACAGTATTCCGTTAAAATTTAGATTCCTTTAAAACGTAATCGATTTCTTACCGTCGGATATTATTGGTAAAACATGCGTACGATTTCACTCAATAATGAAATTGTAGAATAATTGTATAAACAAAAATTAATAATTGAAAATTAAAAGTTTTGTAGAAAACGATTTTTGATAAATTTTGCAGGGAATATAAATGCGTATTTTGTATAAGGAAATTTTAAATATATTTAAAAATTGATAAATCAATCTAAGAAGTGGACAGAACAGAGATGTTTATTTAGGATATATCATTTTTATGAATTATAAATTTAAAAAAGTGCAGCAAAAATCATCACTGAGTGTTTTAAGGTTATTAAGGCCATTCACATGGATACTTTTTCCGACAGTTTTGGCTCGTATGATCCAAACACGTGTGCAGCTTTAAACACGTGGCGTCGCCCATCTAACCAATAAAAACGCTTCAAATCACCCGGCATGTCGGTGCGCCGTTCCAACACGACGCGTTTGAAATATCCAAAGCGAATGACCAAATTATTTTTGTTTGTTTTCGTAAATTACACGTTAAAATATTATTTTTTAGAAGGCTGCTAAATTTTAACGGAAAGTTACAGAATAAGTTATTAAATGTGAACCGCAACCCGTGATCCACAACACGGGCCGCGACAACGATCCAATTCTCACGACCATACGCCCCGACCCATAACCCACAACTCACAATTCACAAACCACCACACGACATTCATCACCCAATTTTAATTCGAATTCCACTCATTAATTTTACATCTGTTAAAATAATGTTTTTCTAAACTAGTCCCCAGTTTAGAAAAACATTATTTTAACACAAACGGTATTTTAACAAGTTTTGACGTCACACGTAAAATGTCACAGCAGTGAAACTTGCATTTGTGTGACGCGCGCGGCCTTATAAATAGCACCCCCAAAGAAGGTTTACTTCAAAAACATTTAAAATTTTTTTTTAAAAATCTAATTTCAAACATTTTCTGTTTTGTGACCGCGGGATTTTTATGAACGCAATTTATACGATTTAGAAAAAGTGATAATATAAATCTAATTTTTTAAATATGATTTTTGTAAAAAAATGTAGGTATATTAGTAATTGATTAAGATCTAATTTTTTATTTGAAAAAATTTTAGAAAAATAGTCAGAATTTAATAGTTTAAAAAAATTGAGTTTTATGTGTTTTTTCAAAACAGGTACCATTGTGATACATACACATAAAGCTCTAATTTTTCAAAACATAACAAACATTTTTATAATTTTTAAATGACAATTTCTCATAAAATATAATAAATATATTTTTGATATAATTATTGAACCTTAAGAAAAAAAATCACATTTGCAGAACTTTAAAAGCAAATAGATTTAACTTATTATTATATTTATTACCTTAGAGGACACAGAAAAATTTTTAATATTTAGAAAATCCCATAAAAAAATGTTATCGAATTTTTGAAAATGCTTAATGTGTAGGGAGTAAGGTATGCCTGTTAAAGAAAAATAATTTTAAATATCTTTAAGAGACCTAATGTTTAAAATAACTATTTTTTATGAAAATGTTAACTTTTATACATCGAAACAATTTATTCAATTTAAAAACAACACAATTAATACAACTAATTTTTAAAAACAATATGTAATTTTTTATTAAAACTAAAATATTGTATTTTTAGATCAAATTCTTTGACTACTAATTTCTAATTTTTTATAATAAAAAATTCTACGTGGTTCATTTTTTATCTAATTTCTAAAATATAATTTTTGTAAAAAAACTGCATACTCGTCTTGATGCATATATAAATTAATAAACATAATATAGAGAAATCTCCGTTAAGCGAACACTGACGGTGCAACTGAGTTGGTCCGCTTGTTGGAGGTGTCCGCTTAATAGAAAGTCAGATAAAAACATGGATCTGTGCCGGTGCATTCTAAACTGTCTGGTTATAGGAGTTGTGCGATTATTGGAGATGTCCTAAAGATTTCACTGTATATAATGAGTTTTTTACCAAAAAAATTGATAATTGATTTACTAATTTAGAAAAATTGGCACAATTTAATAGTTATAAATTCCACTGACTTTTTGTTCAAAAAACACAAAAAGATGTAATATTTGACATATTTTTTATTTTATAAAATATTTTGAAAAGGCTTAATAAATGCATGTGAAAGGTTCAAGAAAAATAATCTAAATATATATTTATGAACTAAAATATAAATGAATTCTCTTTGATCTAAATTTTGAGTTTGGCATCTTTAATTAATTTTTGTTTAATCACATTTTTAAATTGTTTTATTTATTTTGGTCAATAATTAGTTAGTAGCATGTTTTTAAAATTAGACATAATTAGATTAGATCTAATTTTTTGAACAAAATAATATTTTAAATAATGCAAAAACGACTATTTTTCAATAATCCAACACAGTTTAGATGCAATGTTTCAGTGCAGCTAAATAAATCTTTTTTTGGATCTAATTTTTGATTTTATTAATACTATATTCAAAAGTATAAAATTAAGCCAATCGATTTATTGATACCAATCTTTATTGCTTCAGCTAATCGAATTGAATTTGTTTCAATTAATATAAGATTCTATAATACCATTAGAAACAATTCATATCTTTCTTGTAGAAGAATGTTCACCTGTTAAGAACATATGTCTTTTATCTACATAAAGCATCCGTAATTCTTTACAACGGTGTCATACGCCAAGATAATTTATAATTAACATAGGTAATATAACAAGTGGTTTGTATATTATCGATTGCAAAACGAGTTGTATTTTCCAAAGATTGGCATTAGAATGAGTTTAATTTATAAACAATTATCGATGATCAAACCACAAGATTATATTTAGCATGAGAATATATGTTCTATTTAAACCTATTATTTATTATTAAATTCAGATTGAGAGACTATAATTTGACAAATATTATTTGAATTTGCTATGACAAACGTTTCTTATTGGTAACTATGAGGTGCAAAGCTAATTTTACCGTGATAATACAATTATTTTCACTTATCAGTATACGCTATTAGATAGGGCATTTTACATGTGATTTTATACAAAAATTGTATTCTGAAAAATTAATTTCAAAAAACTTACTTGTCATCGGCAGTTCTGTCGTCGTGCTCATAGAAAGTACCCCGTTTTGGGATATACTGTGGATTCTTCTTGTCTTCATCATCATCGACCTTTTTAGCCGGAACACTTTCTTGTCCATCACCTTCCTCTCGCTCTAATATAACACTGTGATCACTACCCGATTCACTATTCCCAGATCGTCTAGATTCATCAACCTGTTCACCACTTTCGCTATAACTATCTCCACTGTCATAATCTGGCGGATTTTCCGGCCTGGTAGTCGTTACATTTTCATCTTCAATTGTTTCGACAGTCTCCTAAAGAAATAATTACGTTATATTAATTAATTAATCCTATTTTGTATGATTGAAACAATTGTAATATATTACTTGTAAGGGTAGCTCAGCAGTGGCTCCCATTTCAAGTCCACACTCACACTGAGCCACTTACCCAATTGTTCTCAATATTAATTGAACTTCTGACCTGATTTTTTATGTTTCATAGAGTGAGCGAATTGGAAAGGTTGAATGTACCTGTGCGGATTTCTAATAAATTAATTAAACAAGCGGTGCGTTACTTACCGCCTCGTGGTTGTCGTTCACCACTTCCACATCCTTTTTCGTCGTGATCGCATCTTCAATGATTTTATCCGTCTCTTCCATACTCTTTATCCTATTAGCTATTAAATGTTGTTAAATGTTATCGGCCGAACGGGCAAGTCGGCTGCGATGAGTCGACTACACAATCGACTACGTTTCAGATCGGCAGCATGCGACTAATTAGTTGTGTAGAAAGAGATAATGATATTGTGACATGTGAAACATTAAACTATCGCTGTCAGATTTAAAGAGGTTATGTTCTACAATCAGAGCTCCCAAACATGTAACAGTGCACTTGAACTAATAATTAAAAAATAGTAACAATAAAATTAATATATTGTTAATAACATTTAATAATTAATTATTTGAGAAAATTAAGCGGATTTTATTATCTCTATAGATAAATATATAGGTATATGTATATCACCAAAAGTGTATTTTTATTGTCAGAAACAGAAACAAATATAAAATTTTAAATATTTATAAATTTACAAGTGATGGAAACGTCTTTTGTTGGCCGTTTTTGTTAAAGAAAGGCACAATTTAGAGAATTTGGGAAATTTACTGCCTAAAAAGCAATGTAAGTAACCGCTGCTGACATCTGTTGGTATTTTATAAGTTATTGAGTTGTTTCTTAGAACTACTCTGTCTTTATAATTAATAAAAAGACAAAAATATTGAAGCAAATTAATTTAGCTACCGCTATTTTCATTTCTTTTTTATATTTAACATACGTATAATAAAATGATCTCTTACGTTTTAATTTAAGAAACTGTTTGTCATAGTAGATTCAGAGAAATTAAATTAACTTTTGCGGTTATGATTTTGCTTTAAAAATATTTCTCAACTGATGTATGATATATTCACATTACTAATGCTAATACAAACACACGATAATATTGCACTTTTTCGTTTTGGGTTGTGTTTAATTAATAATAACTGGGAGCTAACATCATTATACTAAAAAGAAAACTGAGGAGCGTGAAGATGGCAATTAATTCTTGAAAGTTCACGCTCGAATTGCTTTGCAATAAAACCGCTGCTAATTATTGAGAATTATGTTCGCGTGTGCGATATTAAATGTAGAGAATGTAATTCCATGTAATTTTAGAAAAAGTTAACTAAAATATTTTATATGAATATAGTGTTATTTATGCATTACTAATACAGTATAGATAGTAAGCCACTGACATACATATATTTTTAACAGTATTTTAAGTTCATAGTCAAGAGTAGTAGTGGAAATGTTTATTCATAATCATAATTAAGATATATACGGGGTGGGGATTAATTGGCATACAAACTTCAGCTAACTTTGTACATCGCGCCAAAAGAAAACAAAAATCATAATTCTAGAATGCTGAGGAAGTCTTTGTTTGGCCTTACGAGGTCCTCACAGTTTCAATTTTGTCAATACAAATATTGTGTTAATTGCAAATTTAAGTACCAATTTGCTTTCGTATAATAAAAATAATGAGGTTTATTGAAAATTAATATTAAGAAATATGAAAAAATATAAAAATTACAGCTCATGCATTTTAAGCTGGACAATGGGTGGAAGTGTCCTAGCAGCATGAGGGACTGAGACAGAGCATTGGTGTACTTCCGAGATAAATGTGTTTTCAAACATTTAAGTCGATACTATGGAAACCTTGCAAAACCGCTTGGCGTGAGCTTGGGCGAGAGTTGCAAACTTTCACAAGCAAATTGTGTGCGTGAATGTACATTTCTCCAACAAGCTTCACGATTGGCGTATATTTTCCCACGTAACTAATAGCAATATCAAGGTGTCAGAGATCAAGATAAAATGCATGGGCTGTACTGTCAAAGAACAAATCAAATTTAAATTAAAAATACGCTTGGTAACTTAACAAAATATTAATCTGTCAGTTTGATTTGCATGCTGTGTTGATTATTTAAAATAATATTTGGTGTGTGCATTAACTACATTACTAGATAACTTCATAACTACATTATAAGTTTTAATTTTATTCAAAATTTTGTTACGTTGTCAAGCGTAAAGAAACTTTTGACCTCACTAGGCCAAACGAAGAGTTTCTCGGTATTTTGAAATTGCGATTTTTTCTTTTCTTTTTGGCACTATCTACTAAATTACCTGGCATTTATCTGCTCATTAAGCCTCACCCTGTATTATTCAACAAATGAACTGGACCAATATTATTTTACAAATATAAAAATGTTTTTCAAAATAACAATCAAAGAATAGTGACACTAGTGACCAAGTCTATTTCCGTTCCGTGGCTATTTCTATAATAAATGTCATTTCCGAATACAATTTCTGCCGTTATAAATAATATAAAATTAATTTGATTAATGATTTAGATGCAGAATTTATTCTCTAACTCCTTTTTGTCTAAAATAATTAACCAAAGAAGAAAAAAAGAATGATTTTAGATGTAAAATCCATGTCCAATGTTTGGTAGGTTCAGTCACCATCCGGTATAACAACTTTTTTTTAAATACTAAAATATATACTAATATATGTAACTGGTCCAGTTTATGTAATAATAATCTTTATAGGTTGATTTGCCAAATAACTTAACTAACTAACTGGTTCAGTCAATTTGTTCAGCAGTACACTATACCGACTTTCACAAGAAAAGAAACGTAGGAGAGTCAAGCATATGCACTATAAGTCTAACTTCTGACCCTTCTACGACCATCGTGGTCTCACAAACAAAATTAAAACTCGTTAAACACAATTTAATGCCATTCTTGAGAAAAATTTGCTCTTTTGTTGCTTTATTCAACTTTGCAGGTACGGTTTGCAGGAACACACAAAAATTGACAGTTTTAATTCAGCGATAAATAGATAACCTTGACATTATGTGTTCATGCATCTGTCATCCAAAATAGCCAAAAGTATTAAGTGGTTTTCTTTGCAATCTGTAGTCACCTGGGGATGTATAGATCTAGACCGACATTGTTGAACCCCTTCATAGGACTATCTGGACTAACATCTTACCAGTTACCACCATTACAACATCACGATTTACACAGCTAGCAATATCTCTAAGAGTTTGTTCGGACTGGGATATTATAGTTGCGAGTGGCGAGTGACCTACTTACCACTAAACTATTCAAAATAGATTTTACTGTCTACTTGACTAAATTTATCTGTTTGTACGCGGCTAGTCACTAAATTACTTACTACACCACTAAACTACTCTATCCGGCCTTTCTTATATCAATGCAGATAACTTGCACGTTAACGTACTCTCTTGGCATTCTAAAATTCATAATGTAATAGTGGACAAACTAATGGAAGAAGTGACAATTATTACATACACAGTAGCTTGTTTAATACATTTAATTGATACTAATAAAGTTTAATAGAACCCATTCAGTCAGCTGCCAATAGAGTGCGCGCGATTTATCAGGACTTCTACATATTGGCTGCTGATTGAGTGGGTTCTATTAAAACTTTGTCTGGCTGTTTGTTTTGTGGACTTAATAAAGTAATTTGATATATTACTAAATTTTAGTTTTTCCAAATTATTTGCGTTGACCTAATTTTTGAAACTTGTGTGCGGTTGTGCTAACGGCACGCGTTCTACTATTAAGCTGTCTGACTGCTTCATTAAGATTTTCTAATGCATTGAATATCTACTGACAAATTTTCAGCTTTTTCAAAACAATTTATTAGTACTAATTAAAGTTACACCTGTGCAAGCGCCACAGCCATGTGTTCCGATACCTGGCGTTCTGATTTACAGTTTTTTCTATGGTCAAAATACATTCCGATCTGAAAGTATCAGCTTTTCCAAAACTATTGCAGTTTTTTATCACCAGCTCTTGGACTATCATAAAATATGATATATACATGATTGCAACACTACCGTTTTAATTTTTTATTTATACATAAATTTATAAGATCACACCTTTCTCTATACATTATTATACAATTTTTATAAAGTAGCATCACAAAAAAAAAAATAAAAGAGCTACAAAGTTATTTATTGAATCAGTTATACAAAAACAAAAATTAAGTTTTAAAATAGAAATAGTTTTTTTTTCTAAGAAAGCTTTTAATGCACAATAACAATTACCAGTCTTTTATTAAGTACGGCCAATAATGAACAATACTCAATAACTAGTTTACTGATATGAGTGATATGATACACATTTATTTTGAATGTTTAAAACATTTGAATGAAGCTGCAAAGCAGAGATATCCCAATAGAGTCCCTAATACACATAATAAATTTGGCACGTGATTACTAGCTAATTTACAAGACTATGGTGCCTTCAAGAAGCCAAAAGTCGAGCAAAAATTTTCTGAGAAATGAATATTTTACTTAGTGCGCAAGAAAAAAGCCTACAATGACTTTAAATTAAATAGCAGAAATATGCACAACTGTTATCACTGTTTTAAAGAAACACAAATATAGACCAACCATTGTTGGAAAAATACGTACAATAGTTGTAATGAAAGAAATTTAATTATTTCATTTATTTTAATAACAGAGAAGATTTAACATTTTTCAGAAAAATAATCTAATCAAACAAATGCACCTTTGGAAGAACTAGAATGTACAATAGAAGAAATCATAGAAAGTTCCAAGATAATTCCTATGTCACTATAAAAACCAGTTTCCAAACAAGATTTACCTTTAACGTATGGTGTGGGATGTTGGGTGATAGATTAATTGGTTCGTTTTTCATTTATGGTGTCTAAACCAGCATTAATATTTCGATTTACTCTCAGGATGACCTAACCTAACCTAATCTAACCTAACCTAACTCACAATACCAATTTAGTTATAAATTACTTAAATTTGGTGAAAGATGAATGGAAACTTATGGACCCATTCCATGGCCATCTTACTATCTAGATATCAATTCTTTTCTTTGGGATTTTAATAAAATATTGTTTTTAAAACTGCACCCGAAAATGTGGAAACATTGAGACGTCGAAACGTAAATGGTTGCCGTGATGTATCTCTATTATTTCTTACCAATGCAACTTTTAGCATCTTTAAGAGGTGAAAACTATGCATTAAATGGTAATCAATTTGAACAAATTTTATAGAGTGTATTATTCATTGTAACTATTGTTTTTGTATTTTTGTTAGATTGCCTCTTGTTTCTTAGCCGTTTTCTATCGTTTGGATATAGGCCTCTTTGAAATTTGACCATTGTCTTCGGTTTAGCGCAACTCGATACCAATTTAAGCCTGCGACCTTCTTTATCTCGTCGTACCATCTTTGCTGGAGTCTTCCAACACTTCTCCTCTCTTCCCAAGGTGATATACCCGCTCCAGTTTTCTGTATGTCTGGCCACGTGTCCTACCCATTGCCATTTTAGGGAAACAATTCTTTGTATTATGTCGGAGACTTTGGTTTTTTTCCTTATCCATGTATTTGTTCTGTGGTCTCTCGGGGAAATTCCTAAAATGCATCTTTCAATGGCTCTCTGATGTACTTAGAGTTTATGTTTGATCTTTCTGGTTATTACCGAGGTCTTGCAACCGTACGTGACAACAGGCAGTATACACTCGTTATAGACTTTTGATTTTAAAGCCATTGGGATATTCATGT